>NDXB01014571.1:29885-56888 GCA_002631895.1 Agapornis roseicollis
GTTGGTGAGATGCTGTATTCTTTTCCCTTGTTATTTCCTTTATCATTATTATTATTGGTGGTAGCAGCAGTGATTTGTGTTATACCTTAGTTACTAAACTGTTCTTATCTCAACCTGTGGGAATTGCAGTCTTTTGATTCTCCTCCCCATCCCTCTGGAAGCAGGGGAGGGCAAGAAAGGGGGGTTGAGTGAGTGAATGAGTTGTGTGGCTGGGTTTAAACCACGACAGACAGACAAAAGCAATGACATCCAAAGTCACAGTGAAAACAGTGACAAATATATTTTTCCCCACACCATGTTTATATGCATGTTTGGAAAGCTAGGCTTGGACTCTGTGATGCTTACTTGATCAGATTAATTTCTGCTTGTGCTGACTACCATGGAGTTTTCCCAGGTATAAATTCATAGAAATGTAGAATGGTTTGGGTTGGAAGGGACCTTAAAGCTCACCCAGTTCCAACCCACCTGGCATGGGCAGGGATAACTTCCACTAGACCAGGTTGCTCAAAGCCCCGTTCAACCTGACCTTGAACACTGGCAGGGATGTGGTACCCACAGCTTCTCTGGGCAAACTGTAACAGCACCTCACCACCCTCATAGTGAAGAATCTATTTGTAATATCTAATATAAATCTGTAATTTTTCAGCTTAAAGCCATTTCCCTTTCTCTATTTCAGCCTGTTGACTTCAGTGTAAACGTTTAGTGTAAATATTAACTTCAGTGTAAATGCTTTTGTGAATATGACCTGTAGCACTAAATGTTACTAATGTCACTACTATCTGCAGAGATATTTTCCACCACAAAAGATGTCAGAAAGCCTTATTAAGCCATCTAGTTCTGCCTTTTTATTTTTCTTCTCTGTCTTAATGTGTCCATCAATGCTGATGCAATGCAGTGTAGGCTGCAGTGTCAGAAACATTGCAGCCATTCAAATATTCTGTTCTTCTGTGAATCTTGATGAAAAATGAAAGCTGTGACAATGAAGGAATCACAATGTAGCAGCTTTTATGCCCTGTTTTTATTTATTTATTTTAATGAAAAGATTTTTTTCTTGGATTTGCTTTGACAATTAAAATATCCTGGTTACTTGAAAACCTAGCAAAGCAGGAGAAATGGGGAAGGTAGACTTTTTAATAATTATGGGAAGAGCAAAGCCCTGCTTCTCGTTAGCCATTACTGACCTTGAATCTGATCCAGCTTGCTTGGATTTGTTAGTTGATGAGGACTTTTTCAGTTTGTGAGTTATTGGAAGGCA
The DNA here is from genome assembly GCA_002631895.1 of Agapornis roseicollis. Lineage (NCBI taxonomy): Eukaryota > Metazoa > Chordata > Aves > Psittaciformes > Psittacidae > Agapornis > Agapornis roseicollis. The sequence continues at coordinate 31,141 of NDXB01014571.1, forward strand.
CTTTCTTGGCTCTAAGGGCCTTAGCATGTATTAGATCCTGATAGCACACTTTCATTTTAACAGGACAGAAAATATGCTGTCAAGAAGTTAAAGAATTAAATCTGTTGATTTAGTGTCTCCACTCATTAAGCTACAGACACATCAATTATTGTTAAAGTTTTGTTGCTTAAATTTTAAGTTCTGAAAGAGAGCAACAAAGAAGGGTCTAGTTCTTTCTCTGCTCAAGTCTACTTCAAAAACCTTTCCAAAGTCATGTTTTTTTCAAAATCATTTCACAAAATAATTTCAAATTAATATCCTGTATTTCTTTGCAAAATAATATTCCTTCTATCTCCCTTCTAACCATAAGACTTGTCACTGTCTGATTCACGCTGACCTGATCTGAATTATTGCATGGCTGTACAAAGAGCAGTTCTACTATGTAACATTAAAAGAGATCTTGCCAGATGTTGTTTTAATCATTTTTGTCTTGCAGATCAATGACTACAGTACTAGTGGGGTCGGAGAAGAATATTATTTAGAAATACTGCATGTGCAGACAGGTAGATCTGTTTTGATCATGTGAATACCTTGCTTTAGAAGCTGCCTTTGCTACCAGCTCCACTACTTACTTGCTTATTACAGCCTTAGCCCCAGACCTGCTTGGCTCCCTTCTAGGGGACAGAAGTTTAACTACTTTTACAACCTTCTCATTGTGATCCCCAGACTTCCAATGTATTGCTTGTAAAACATCCTTGTTTTCACTTGCTGACATCCCCTTAGGTACACTAATTTCTCCACCTTCCCCCCACATACCAACAATCATCAACTACAGAGGCATCCAGCATACCTTTTTGTGACTATTTTCTTCCTATGTTTCATTTGGATATAGCCAGAAAGACCACAAGCAGAAACCTTGTAAAGTGATTAAACTCATTTTCTTCATCTGCCATGGCGCCAGCTTGCTGGGTCCTTCATAGAAACTAGCTCAGTCATGTGGCAGGTTGAGCTTGAGATTCCTGATACAGATTATTATGCTCCCATAAATTATCTCAGATGTACCTGAGCCAGTGTTTGAACCAGATATTGACAGGAGAGGTTTCTTCCTTTTGCTCTTTTTCTTCCTTTGCTACCCTGTCCCACTTTGCTCTTGCCTGCAGAATGGAGAAAAAAATGAATTTTAAAAAAATTTATTGTGTTTAATACTACTGTCTTTGAAAGTTACTCTTGACTTTTAAGACAGAATTCTTTTATATATAAATTTTATAGTAGCCCACCCTGGTGAGAAGTAGGAAAGATATGTTTTTAAAATTTTATTATTAATTCAATGAATCATAATCAATTTTAATAAAAAAAATGGTCATAAATAAAAAAGTGGTCATGCAAGGTACTATTTACTTCTGATGAGCTTATACCTGTGCTGGTGTACAATTTATTAGCTGCTCTCAATGGATTGATCACTGAAATAGAAAAAAATCTTTGAATAAACTTTCTATAGATAAATTTAGTACTCAAGTTTTAAACTTCATTCTTTGATGAATTTGCCATGATATCCAGCTGCAAAACTTCATGAAATTTCTGTTGTAAGAATTAATACAATTGTATAACACAGTGTGTTAAAAGCGTACACAATAATAGTTATTCATCAAGTGATTTTTGAATTTTCTTAAGAAGACAAAGCTTCAAGATATAATTCTTTTCTGAAAAAAAGAAAAAAAAGCCCTTCCCCAACTCAACAGATAAAAATTGCAAATTGCAATCTTGAATAATAATCTTTGAACACCAGGACAGTTTCTCTTTTTCCAGTTTTCAGTTTTCAAAAATAAAACCCTGGCCATTGTTTGGGGAACAGATGTTTCTCAGGAAGTTTTGAGTACGGCTTGCGGTTTTCTTCAAGCAAACTTCAGGGCTATTTTGGTTTACATGTATTTGCAATTCAAATCTTTTCAAAGAAAGAACCTTGAAGAACGTTTTATATGTAAGTAAGACAAATGAAGTGAAGGAGAACAAAGTGACTATCATAATATGATGCTCTTGCAAGACACCAGCAGGCTCAAGAGCGTCTGTACCATCCACACATGAAAATTCATTAATCAGATAGAAACATCTTTGGATTTAAAAATAAACCGTAGACAGATCCAGGATGAGTAAATATCTCACTATAATCCATGAGGACTGAAAGTGATGCAGTAAGGTTGGCTCAGCTCCCTCAGAATGGTGAAGCAGGTATGGCATTACACTTTCCACACATAAATAGGTGTAATAGATATCAGCTGCTAATGGTCCTGAAGATATTTCAGGACAGAGCTGCTGAAATAAAGGGAGCAAGGGAAGCTGGGTCATGCTGGTGAAGGAAGTGACATATCCAGCTCTGTAATGCTTTTCTGGCACTTTCAGCTCAGAATGCTGAGTGCATTCATGAAGAAGCTCCCAAAGCAATGAGGAATTTTATTTGCTTCCATATGACCTGATTTTAAGTAAAATAATGACACCATTCACTTTCCACACATATAGATTTCTGCAGCCATAAGAAAACGTTTAGCTTGGATTTTTCTTTTTCCCCATACTGGGGAATGTGGAGGGAGTGACTGAGTGACTGTATGGTTCTTTGTTGCTGGTTGGGATTAAACCATGGCAGTTGTGGAGGACTTTACTCAGCCTTATCTCTTCTTGTAGTAGGATTTCTGTGAGCTCTTTTGGAGAATGTGCAAAATATTCTTCTGAATTTGAAGACTAAGTTTTCTTAGAATACATCCTCTGAATTTGTGCTGATTTTCTTTTTATTTTTTTATTTTCTTTTTTTGATTTTTAATCTTTTATTTTCTTTTTTTATTTTCTTTTTTTATTTCTTTAAAAATCAATACAAATTTACTCAAATGTCATCAAAAAATGAGGGTAAGGAAACTGTTTATGGAGATGAAAGAAGAAATCTAATAAATTAATGGTCTTATTCTATATTCAGCAAACAATTGCCAAAAAAAAAACCAAACCCATAAGTAACTAAGAATTCTGGTATGAAAGACAGCAGAATCTGATTTGAGAAAACAGGTTTGAATCCAGACTGAATCTGGCATACATTTGTAAAAACAAGAAACTGAGAATTGAGCTCAATAGTTTCAGAAACTGCAAGTGCATGACAGCAGAGGGTTGATGGCCTATAGTGCTTTGTCAGAAGCTGTTCCTCTCAGAATTGTTAGAATTTTGCCCATAGAGAAATAAGTGACCTTTAGGACATGGTTCAAGTAGAGGAGGAGTTTAGTCTGTCTTGCATCTGAGAGGCAGGGGGATTTATGAAGAAAATCGTATAGGTTTTTACAGTTGACTGGAATTCAAATCCAGGAACTGAATGTGGAAAGTTGATGTTTTGACTCGGGCAAACCAGAAGAGAGAGATTTCTGATGTATTTTAAGGGGGCAAGGTGAGTTTCCTTTCATATAAACCAATAGTAGTTACATATTTCTAAAAACAACATGCCTCTCTGTCATTTCAGCCTGGGATTATCCATGAGTCCTGTAGACTAGCAGACAGCTGGGAGACAATTTCAGTAAGCAGAACATTCTGTAGCTGCGTGAGGTATTTATTACGCTAAATCATTTTTTCTCACTTCATTGCACATAATCGTAACTTCTGAGGCATTTCCTTCTTTGACCTTCAGTGTAGATCAGAGGACACAGCTGAAATCAAACACACTGTTTATGTGGGCTTGGCCCCTTCCAATTAAAGGATTTTTTCCCTTGCAGTTTTCCCAACTCTTGTTCTCTTCAGTATTTCAGTATTATTGTCTCTTAAGCTTCAGTAGCCAAATTTTGCACTCTCGTATTTACTGGGTAGAATAAATTCCTCCTTCACAGATGTTATCAAAAAATCTTCTGCAAGTCATTATGTGTAGAAAATACTGTGGTGTCATGGTTTAAACCCATTTTCTACTCCCCATCCCCCCTCTTTCTTTCCTTCCTGCCTCCTTCCTCCCCACTCCCAGAGGGATGGAAAATCAAAGGAATGCAACTCCCACGGGTTGAGATAAGAACAGCCCAGTAACTAAGGTATAACACAAATCACTACTGCTACCACCAATAATAATAATGGTAAGGAAATAACAAGGGAAGAGAGTGTGATACCACCCTCTGAAAACGAGCCCGACCGGGAAGTGTGTGCCCTTCCGGGTAACTCCCCATTACTTCCCTGGGCATGATGTGCTGTGGTATGGAATACCTCTTTGGCTACTTTGGGTCAGGTTTCTTGTCCCTGCTTCCCCTCGGCCTCCCATCCTCCCTGGCAGAGCATGAGACTCAGAAAGTCCTTGATCAGAATACACATTACTCAGCGACAACCAAAAACATCAGTGTTATCAACTATGTTCCCTGGCTGAGAGTCAGAACATAAAAACTGCATCACCTACTAAGGAGGAGAAAAACTGACTGCTACTGCTGAACCCAGGACATGTGATAGCATACTGCCTTTTGCACAGGTTCGTGACAGACTGCCTTTAGGCACGAAATAAAAAAGCAACCAAATATTGCAGTGCTAAAAGTTTTCAATCCCTCTCCCACCTGCTCCCTGAAAAAATCAGTCAAAATTAACTGCATCAGACTCTTAACAAAACCAAAACTAGGTTTTGTTTCTACAGAAACAACAGTTAAGAGTAGTTTATTTCACTGAGGCATTTTCTTTTCTCTGTCATTCAGTCATATAACCTTTTGCCTCTGTCTTGTATGATCATTGTTATTCTTATTTTTCTGGTATAGTTTGTCTTTTTCCACATCCCAGATGCTCAGCTCTGACTGCAAATAGCTGATTTACCTGCTTTCATATTCTAGTTAAAGGCTTGTGTGTTTTGTTTGGATGGATAAAGGGAAAGACATTTCATGATATTTTACAGCTTGTATAAGGACTCAGCAATTAAAGTCAGTCTTTGGACTTAGACCCATTACCAGAGCACATATGCTCTAGATAGAAGTTATACTTCATTCCAACTCTCAAGTAAAATGAAGCCAGATCCTGACCTTGAGCCTATGGTTTATAGGGCATGTTGAATACTGGGCTTGTACACATTTAACCCCACTGTAACAGTTGTAGGGTCACAGGGAGGTGACAGATGCTTCCTACTGTAGATGATTATTTTATAATTATGAAAAGAGGTCTTTGCATAGACTAGACTTGAAAATTTCATCTGATTTCCTCAGCAAGGTTCTTGGTAGGCCAACAGAAGCATCTTTGATTCAAGACAGCTAGTGTTTGTTTATTTATTACAAATTTCTTAACACAACATAGGCATCCAGGCTGATAAAAGCAATGAAATTTCAGTACAACACAGTGCTGGAAATTTGGATCTCAGATAAACAAATATTACCATCAATATTCTCAGCATTATATAGCTGCTATTAAGATCAGGCTTGTAATTTTATTTCTTAAACTACATAGATAGTGCTTAGATGTATGGATTTATTATCACATTTGGCATATATTATTTATAGCATAAGAAAGGTGAAACATCTTGCAGCATGCATGTAAAGATTAGGATTTATTTTCCAGGAATCCTTGAACAATTTTATCAAAAGCCCATTTCTAGGTGGTGTTTTTCTGCAATAAATCATACAGCAGAAATCTATCAGTGGACACCAGTAGGAGATAAATGAGAGCAGAGGAAAGAGGGTCATCACAGATTTTTTTCTCTGTATCATGACCTGTCATTGGCAGAAATCCATTTATTATTGTACACAAATGATTTTTTTCCCCTTACTCACTGTGTTTGCCTTTCTGAGGACTGCTATCTAAAATAAAATGAAAACTTCACGGAATATAAGCTTTCAGGAATCATGAAAACAGAGTTAACTTAAAGACCACAGGTTCAAAGACTAACAGTACTTCTTCTCTTTTTCCTTCTCTCCCTCCCTCTCTTTCTTTTCTCTTTCCTCCATCGTCTACATAATGACAATTTCTTTTGAAGTTTTCATTATGGAAATAATGAAAGAGAAGAACAGACCTGATACCATAGTGGTAGGTATAAGGATAACATAGACCTGATACCATGGTGGTAGGTATAAGAATTATTAAACTCAACTCTCTGGTATATAGAAGGAGCCAAAACCCATATTAACCAACTAGAAGTGGGCAAACTCATGCTGAGCCACATTTACCTCAGCTAAAGTTCTTCAAGAACCTTTCTATCTTTTTAAATGAAATAAAGTTACATTTGTTTTTATGTAAGGGGGTGGGGGGGGAGGCAATAAGGAGGAGAGCTGAAGTGTAGTATTTTTTGCTAGGTTGAGATTAATTGAGATAGGAAGGATTAATGTAACCTCACATGTCTGAATGAACATCACCACTCAAATTTCTATAGAGTCCTCAAGAATGATCCATTCGTGTTCCAGAAAGATGATGTGGAATTTGATTAAGTAATAGGGCCCCCACCTAGGCCAAAGTGATGCTTATAGCAGTTAGGCTTCTGTGAACCCAGAGGAGAAGCAAGAGAAACAGGTCTTCTAGACAGCATGGATGAAACTTATAGCACAACAGCAGAAGCTTTAAGGCCAATCAATACCAGGAGTGATCTGTACATTTGAATCCTTCCTTTGTACGAGTTAGGCACCATTGGGGCACACACCATTTTTACACCCAGGTTGTGCTCCTTTTGGAAAGCCTTGGTTATTTCTGATTTATTAATTTAGGATTACAAAGTCACAGTGCAGAAGATTTATCTGATTCCTCATCTCTCTGACCTGTTTAACTTTTGGACGTGTGCCACAAGCATTTTTCTTTCCCTGGGCTAGAAAAAGAAGCACAAATGCTGGTAGGATCTACATTCTCCATCGTAAATAGATGAAATAGTGAACCATTGATCTGTGCAAGCTAATGGTTAGTTCCTCCTCGTCAACAGAGACAAAGATGGGACTGTGTGAGACTGATCAGACCAGCTATGTAAGTTCATGTCACTAAGCATTTAAAAACCAGTCAGTAGAAATCTTTATTTTAGTTGTAGCTAGTGGAAATTTATTGTTGACTTCTTTTGAGCTTGGATTTAATCCCACATTTCTATTTCAAAAGATTTTGATTTTTACTGCAATAGTAGAAAAAGGTTACTAGTACAGAGATCATACAGTTCAAATAACATTTAGCTGTAAATATTTTTTTGGTTGAATACATGCAAACCTTGTTTGCATGAAAATTACACATTCTTGTTTGCTCTGTGTGATCAATTACTATCCCACATGCAGGCTTGATTTTAATGGGTTCCGACACTTGTGCAGATCCTTCATCTTTCTGGATTAAACTTCAATAAGTTTTTAATCTTTCAAACTCTCCTTGAAATATTGTAGTTTTAGATAATTTTCCTTGTTGCTTGTATAAATCTTTTACAGCAGGGAAATTAATTCATTTGAAGTAGAAAAATGTGATATAGTAAAAGAAGGAAAAGTTGCCTGAAGTTATCACAGAATCTAGTATTTTTTTTATTTCATCTTGACTTCACTGCTTGTTTTCAACATGCAAATGCTTGGTTGCAGTTGTACTTCAGAAACCTGTAAGAAATTCCATTTTTTTTCAGATCTCAGATCCTTACTGCTCTTTACTTGGCTGACTTAATTTTCAAGGAACTGGAAAATTTTATTCCTTGGAATCACAACAACTTACAGACATGAATAATAATTTATGGCTACCACATCAAATGAATGTCTCAACATATTAATCCACATTTCAACTTTACCATAAATTCAACTGAAGAGTTTAACCTGTGGCAAAGCAAACTCTTCTAAACATCTAGGACTGCTATTTGAATAGCAAAACAGTAATATTAGAGGTATTATATTAGAATATGATATTATTCCTGTAAACCAGTAAAAAAACCGTACAGGCTACAGGGCAAATTACAAATCTTTAAGCTGTTAAGACTTGAATTAATCTTAAATCTATGTATTCCTTCTTCACTGCCACATGAAAATAAACAACAAAATAAGCAGTAGTTTACACTGCTGCAACCTAGCATCTTTTGGGAAAAGACAGTTTGTATCTCACTTTTTAGTATTTTGGTTGAAACCTTTAATTATAACCAATTGAATCTCCTTAAAGATTAGAGGGGCCCACAAAGACAGATTGTGCATACTCAGTTATTATCTAGAGCTCAACCACAGATTAATGTGGGTAATTTTTCTATGATATCACATACTTTTACCTATTATAAAAATTTAGATATATGCCACCTAACCTTTCATTTAGATATTCATGCTGGTTTTAAGTATCTTTTTCTTCTAAGTGTTACAATTAAATTCCTCTTTGAGGGCAATCCTGCTCCACTGGCTGCAAGCTGGATGCAACCGCATTGGGGTTATTTTAAATGGGGAGAAGAAAACGTCTGCAAGGTGATGATGGTACTTTGAGAGTTACAGGAATTATGGGAATTGCAAAGCAATATATCAGGGCCTTGCAGAAATCCCAGTGCACATGGTACTGAGGATAGAATAGATGTACTCTGAATGAATAAACATCTCACACTTATTCACAAATATGCTGATCATACTTTGACATCAAACTGAATATCACCCTAGGTGTTGCACAGAAATAGTGAAACCCTTTTGCTTGTTCTGTTTTGGACATGGCAGGGCAGCAAACGCAATGTAGAGGAACAGAGAAGGTAAATAAGAGATACAGTGAGCAGCCTCAGATGTCCCCACCGTTGTCTGTCTGGAGCTCACACAGGGGAGAAAGGGATGAAGAAACACTTCACACTGGGCAAATGCTCTGCACTCTTGCTATGTGGGACAGGGATGAGAGACTGGAGGTCTTCCCTCTTCCCTCCATCTCTGTAGGCAGCCCCATGGTAAAGTCAGCTTCCTGGCTTTAGTCTGAGGTAATGTTTTTGGCTTCCTGTCGTGGTTTAAACCCAACCAACCACGCAGCTCGTTCACTCACTCAACCCGCCTTCTTGCCCTCCCCTGCTTCCAGACAGATGGGGGGAGAATCAAAAGAATGCAACTCCCACAGGTTGAGATAAGAACAGTTCAGTAACTAAGGTATAACACAAATCACTGCTGCTGCCACCAATAATAACAATGATAAAGGAAAAGACCCATCAACCACAACAGATAACTCATGACACCCCACCAACCGAGTGCTGACCGACCACTTCTTCCAACCACCCCCAGAGAGAGTTAGGCCTTCCAGATCCCCCTAGTTACATCCTGAGCATGACGTGCTATGGTATGGAATACCTCTTTGGTCAGTTTGGGTTCTGTCCCTTCTTCCTCCCGGCTTCCCCTCCTCCCTGGCAGAGCATGAGGCTCACAAAGTCCTTGGTCAGGGCAAACATCGCTCAACTACAACCAAAAAAATCGGCTTTATCAGCCTTGTTCCCGGGTTAAGTCAAAACACAGCTACTAAAGAGAAGAAAAACTGACTGCAACTGCTGAACCCAGGACACTTCCCTTCCCTTGTTAACCCTTTAGGCCTATGTGCACTCAGTTTGTAAATAATTTTAGCAGGGAGGAAGGTACAGAAATAAGTATATCTGTGTGTTGGAGTTTAATACTATCAGGTTGGTAAGAGTCATGCAAGCCAAAGAAATTTCTTGGCCTCTTGTTTCACAGCCACAGAAAGTCATTCAAGACAAATCTGCCTCATGTATCGTTCCAGTGAGACCATGTTGTGTCTACTTTGCTTAGCCTGCTTCAAAGTAGAACAGTTTTTTGGTCCACATTGCCTTTATAAAGTCAGCGCTTGGCATCTGCAAGATTTCCACACATAAAGCAAGGTGTTATTGTAACCCAGGAGTTTTAGGTCTCATATGAGAGATTTAAAAATTGGCTGGGAACTAGAAAACTGTTGGTGCTTCAGACATCTGACACTTTTCTGTGAATCCTCTGCAGTGAAAGACCTTGGTGTACATGGGAACTGGAACACTGAATAACAAGCACAAGGAAGTCTGTGGGGCTCCAGCCCATTTATGCATCCATAGGATCCAACATTAGAGAATGACTTTGTCTTTTGTCATACACAAATTCTCCTGTGAAAATGCAAACCCCTGCAGTTAAATTTCTGTTCTGTCAATGTCTATTCCTGAGACACCATGAGCAAGTTAGAAAGGATGCAGGATATCCAATTCACTTTATATTTCAAATAGGCTTACAGAAGTGTTTAGATCAGTGCATTTTTAAAGATAGGACAGAGTTAGAAGTGTTTTAGCAATAAAAATTATCTTCTAAGGAGATATTTTTCTTCTTAACAATGAAAGGAAAAATGACTGTTTAGAACAGACAGAATACTACACTGAAGATCAAACTGAGCCTGGAAGGCTTAATAATTATTATTTTTTTTTAATTTGTTTAGCCATTTTTCATAGCAGCATTTTTTTTTTCAAAAACAAACAAACAAAAAAAGGAAAGAAGGAAATTCTCCAAGTCAAATTCCTTACAATATTCACTGTTCTCCATTCCTTATGTTAAACTGTTCCCCACTTCTCTGGAACTTTCAAGAATGTACTTCAACAATAAGTTAGTGGAGCAGATCTTTAAATATTTCTTACTTGAAATAGCCTCAACACCTGCAGGTGGGATTTGTATCATGAACCCTTAGCTGAAAAACGTGACAGGGAATCTTCAGGGAAAATGCTGATGGGATTCCAATTTTAACCCATGATCTTTCAAAAGATAAAATGATAACTCTGTTAATGATGTAGGTCTACATAGGGGCATGCTTGGTCTCCTCCACACTGGAAGTATTTTAATTAAAATTAAAAACATATTAAGGAACAGTTTTGTCAAGGCTTTTACTGTTACCGTGCAAGAGATCAGAACAAATATTCAAGGTCAACCTATTTTTCAAAACTTCGTACCTCTTAGTCCCACAGAAAAATAACATCTATGTATCATTCTTCCAGTATTTAGGGATCTAGTGGGATATTGTTCTGTACATGCTGTTAGACACTGTAGTGACAAGCCAACACTGGCTGCCAGCCAACACATACCTTCCATGTGCAAAGTGCAGGACAATTGGAGAGCAAGCACTGAAGGATCACTGCTGAGAGAGAGAGAACAAAAATAGCCATAAAGTACTTGGAGAATACATTTCTTTGACATATTGGAGGATTATTGCTTCATCACAGAATCACAGAATCCTAAGGGTTGGAAGGGACCTCAAAAGATCATCTAGTCCAACCCCCCTGTGAGAGCAGGGTAACCTAAATTACATCACACAGGAACTTGTCCAGGAGGGCCTTGAATATCTCCAGCATAGGAGACTCCACAACCCCCCTGGGCAATCTGTTCCAGTGCTCTGTCACTCTCACAGAAAAGAAGTTTCTCCTGATGTTCACATGGAACCTCCTATGCTTCAGTTTACACCCATTGCCCCCTGTCCTATCACTGGACTCCATCATCCTGACACTCACCCTTTACATAGTTGTAAACATTGATGAAGTCACCCCTCAGTCTCCTCCAAGCTAAAGAGACCCAGCTCCCTCAGCCGCTCCTCATAAGGGAGATGTTCCACTCCCTTCATCATCTTCATGGCTCTGCACTGGACTCTTTCAATCAATTCCCTGTCCTTCTTGAACCGAGGGGCCCAGAACTGGACACAATATTCCAGGTTCGGCCTCACCAAGGCAGAGTAGAGGGGGAGGAGAACCTCCCTTGACCTACTAACCACCCCCTTTCTAATGAATCCTAGGATGCCATTGGCCTTCTTGGCCACAAGGGCACATTGCTGGCTCATGGTCATCCTCCCATCCACCAGGACCCCCAGGTTCCTTTCCCCTTCACTACTTTCCAGCAGGTCAACCCCCAACCTGTACTGGTCCATGGGGTTGTTCTTCCCCACATGCAAGACTCTACACTTTCCCTTGTTGAATTTCATCAAGTTTCTCCCCGCCCAACTCTCCAGCCTGTCCAGGTCTTGCTGAATGGCAGCACAGCCTTCTGGTGTGTCAGCCACTCCTCCCAGTTTAGTATCATCAGCTGAGGGTGCACTCAGTGCCCTCATCCAAGTCATTGATGAAAATATTAAACAGCACTGGTCCCAGCACAAACCCCTGAGGGACTCCACTGGTCACAGACCTCCAGCTGGGTTCTGCCCCATTGACCACAGCTCTCTGCCTTCCTCCTTTCAACCAGTTCTTGATCCACCTCACTACCTGATCATCAAGCCCACACTTCCTTAGCTTGCCTATGAGGATGGCGTGGGAGACAGTATCAAATGCCTTACTAAAATCAAGAAAAACCACATCTACCACGTTATCATCATCCAACCACTTAATCATCATCCAACCGCTTACTTACCTCCTCATAGAAGGGTATAAGGTTGGTCAAACATGACCTCCCCTTGGTAAAACCATGTTGGCTGCTGTTCTTGACCCCCTCATCCTTGATATGTCTAGAGATGGTGTCAAGAACAAGTTGTTCCATCACCTTTCCAGGGATGGAGGTAAGGCTGACTGGTGTATAATTACCCAGGTCCTCCTTCTTGCCCTTCTTATAGACTGGCATGACATTTGCCATCCTCCAATCCTCAGGCACCTCTCCCGTTTCCCACGGCTTACCAAAGATGATGGAGAGCAGCCTAGCAATGCCCTCCGCCAGCTCCCTCAGCACCCGTGGGTGTATTCCATCTGGATCCATCGATTTATAGATGTCCAGATTGCTTAAGTGATCCCTAACCCAATCCTCATCTACCAAAGCAAACTCCTCCTTTATCCTGACTCCTTCTGGGGCTCTAGGAATTTGGGGCCCCTGGGGAGAGTCCACAGGAGTAAAGAGAGAGGCAAAGAAGGCATTCAGCACCTCCGCCTTCTTTATATCCTCTGTCTCCAGGGCACCCACCTCGTTCAGCAGTGGGCCTATATTACCTCTTGTGTTAGTTTTACCTGCTATGTATTTGAAGAAGCCTTTTCTATTATCCTTAACCCTACTCTCAAGATTAAGTTCCAAGGAGGCCTTAGCTGTCCTAATTGCCTCCCTACATCCTCTAACAGCTGTCCTATATTCCTCCCAAGTGGCCAGCCTCTCTTTCCATAATCCATAGATTCTCTTTTTCCACCTGAGTTTGCCCAGGAGTTCCTTGTTCAACCATGCTGGTCGCCTGGCTCCCTTACTTGATTGCCTACCCATTGAGACGCTCTGATCCTGAGCTTGGAAAAAGCAGTCCTTGAATGCTGACCAACTATCTTGTGCCCCTTTACCACCTAGTACCCTTTCCCATGAGACTTCCCTTCATCCATTCATTTAATTTCTTTCCATTAGTGTCTTCCTCTGAAGGGGATACTTTTTTCCCTCTTCAGTATTTTTACAGTTTGGGGATACTTGGTGAGGAGGGAATTTTCTTTCAGAGGGCAGGAAATATGGATTTTTCTGTTATGAGAATTGAGGCAAGAGGACATTAGAGAGAAAGAGCTTTGGGAAGTGTGTTATGAAATGGAGCTTTTCATAAAATACTTGGATTGGGCACACTATAAGCATATTATGCTGCAGAATGTTGTATAGAGAAATTATTTTGAACACATTTATGTATAAATACTGAAACAAGGCCTATAATTCTGCTCATCAAAATGAAAGCCCTTAAGAAGTCAGATGTCTCATGCCATGTGTGTCACCCCCACTGCTCTGCAAACAAGGCTGCATCACTAAACTGAATGCACAGTCACCTTATTAGTAATTTGGGCAACCTGAGTTGAATATCTAATATCCACAAATAATGCAACACTGCATTTTGTATCACTATGTTTGTTCAGTAACAAAATCTAACTGAGATGAAACATTTATTACTTTGAAGTCTGTTTGTTAATAAATAAAAGGCTGTTGGAAAGGGAAGGGGAGAGTAAGCTGGGGAATTAGCTACTGGAGTTAAAGGATACACTAATGTATAAACATAATTTTCATTCTCATTCCCAAACTAAGCTGCTGATCACAATGTGCATTTTCTTTTCATGCAGATCTGTTCAAATGTTCTTGTGTAGCAGGTGTGTATGTTTGCAAAGATCAAAACAGCGGCATTTATTAAATCACTGTCTACCCTGGATAGTCTTGTTTGTGGTGAGGTTTTTTCTTTCTCTCAGAATATATTTCCTTACTGAAGATTTTGTCAGCTATTTTATATCTACAAGGTTGGTGGGTTTTTTTATTTTATTTTCCCATGTAGTTATAAAAAGAATGTTTTTTTAATAGTTTTGTTGTTTGTGTACAGATTTACATATTACCTCTCTAATAGTAGCAGCAGAACTTACAGAAATAAGCTCCTGGGCATATGGACAATTATGGATGCATTTATCCATCTGAATCTTTCTAAAGGTAACGTTCAAATTCTTTTCTAAAATGTGGTGCTTTTACATCATTTGTATGTCAGGCCATCATCGTCAGAAGCAGCCTTTTTAACTTACATTTGTTTTGAAAAACAATTATTTATTCTGAGGGAAGAAAAGGCTATATTGCAGAGATCAGGCTTTTGTCATTTTCATTTTCTGGAGCAAGCCATTGGGATATTATAATGGTATGTCAGCTAAGAACCTACATAGCTCTACAAGGTCAAACAGAGTTATACAGCAGGCATATTTTATGTATGTATCTTGCAAGTGTTGGCCCAGTACACTCTGACCCCACCCAATAAACCATTTTACTGTTTTACAATAACACAGCTTTGTGTTTCACAGGATATTTTCCTCCCCTTAAATGAATGCTAAATTCATAGGAATGTCAATAATAAAAATTTACTAAGTTCTTCCTGGGGTCACATAATGACTTTGTTAGGATTCTTAATGTAGCTACTAGGTGAAAGAGCTGCCAGTACCACATAAAGAATGAGTTGTTCTCCTCCTGCCACAGCCTCAGCTGATTTACAACTGCTTTGTGTTTGATGTTGGACAGGATAATTTCATCAGTCTCCAGCCCTTGTGATCATGTCCCAAAACGACTAGTCAGGTGAAGCCCTAGCCAAAGATTGCTTGTCACCTGTAGGAAGTAGCTGTCTGCTATGAGTAGTCTTTACTCATAAATGTAATCATCTGTTAGTTTTTCATTGAGCTATACTTCATGGTCTAGATGTAGTAATAAGGATAATATACAAACACCTCACAGGGAAAATGCTTTGAAAAAACAGATGTGTCTGTTAAAACCCTTGTTTTTTACAACTGGACTGCATCTTAAAACGGAAGTCACTGGCTTCCAAGTTCATCTCTGAAGGATACTTCAGAAAACCTGTCAAAACCTCTTCCGCTCCTCAAGTGATTCACTGCAGCAAATGGCCTGTAGTTAAAAACAATGATTTCTTAAAGGTCCAATGCCAGCATTGTTGTAATGATTTAAGGCAGTTAGCACAAGACACGTATAAACCTTTGGTGTCCTTTTGTTTTGAAAGAATGCGTGATGTCGTGATAGAGCCATCTGAGAGATCAGCATGATAATGCAGACACATCTCTGGGGGAAATTCTAATTTATTTTGGTTAAATTCCATGAAATTGTGGAGGATGTGTCTATTTCTAAAAATACAAGCGATGCATATTCATCATATTCAGACATATGATTTGGCCTGAAGTAACTAACACTCATCCATTTTTTTATATTCAGCTGGGCTTAACTTGACATTTGTTCTTTTATTTTACAATAAATAAAAATCTGG
Source organism: Agapornis roseicollis (assembly GCA_002631895.1). NCBI lineage: Eukaryota > Metazoa > Chordata > Aves > Psittaciformes > Psittacidae > Agapornis > Agapornis roseicollis. The sequence goes on from NDXB01014571.1 coordinate 46,711, forward strand.
TTTCAGCAGAAGAGCAGCTAGTAAGAATTCTGTAAAATTGCAAAAAGAAAAGCGGTGCTGTTATTAGGCCAGTACTGCTGTAAATGATAAATTAGAAAGGTAACATGAAGAAGCTGGAAAGTAGTGACAGCTACAATGAGTACATTTTTGCCTTTCTCAGTGTGAGATCACAGTGCAGGAATATATGAACTTTGAATATGTTTGTGAAATTTGTGCTCATTCCAGAGGTCACTGCTGCAGGTGATGAGTACTCAAAACCTGTTGTTTCTGCTTTGTGCTTATAAAAATGCAAAGGATAAGTTCTAGTGACAAAAGAGTAAATTATTCTGATAAATATCATCACACAGCTAATAAGGGAATTCTGGATAGAATTTGCGACGTGTTTTGGAATTTATCCTAGACTTGTAAGAAAAAAGGCAGAGACAGACATTTGAGTTCTTAAATTGTAGTCAGAAAACCAAGGTATTTTATATGCTTAATTACATTCATCTCTTTTAAAAGACCTATATTTTAGAAATGTATATAGGGAGACATTATCTGGTTTGTTTCTAAAACTGTTTATTTGTTCTCTTGAACTCTTAATTTTACTCCTCTGATTTGACATTTCAATCTTTTCTCTTTATATCTGGAAGTTACAGTGGCTTATATCAGCTTTTAGCGTGACATAGAGCTTCTAGAGAAATGCTGTCCTACTGTGGCTGCCTTTTAGTGCTCATCCATGCTGCTGAGCAGATAACAGAGTCACAGTGCAAGAATAAACATATTTCTTCTCATTCTTTTGACTTGAAAATGAAAATAAAACGTTATGTATGTTTTAGTTGCTAATGGGATATTTCCTGCCTGGTGTGTTTGTATTGCTCAGGTCAACATGTGGGCCTAGTTTTATTATCCAAAGGAGGAAACCATTCTCACCTTCTCAGAAAGCTTACAGTAGACACCCAATGACTGACTCCTCCCTGACAGCTATAGCACTACCGGGGTCCGTAGTAATAAAGTTGTTATATGTAATAAGGATTTTCCACATATAACAATTGAAAAAAGAGTCTTTGGCAATTGCGCAGCTCTTTCTAGCACTCTGTGTAACTTGTCTCCTATAACTGGTGTGCACAAACTGACTTGCATAATTAATATTCCCTGTTCGCAATTACAAATTGCTGCTCAACAAAAGCCATACCTTGTAGTTCACTCAACAGTCTTCCATGGAGGTGTTTTTTAAAAATATTCAGTGCTGTTCTGCTGTAAACCTACCGAGAATGGTAAAGTTTTAATATTGGTGCCATTGTCTTATTCTCTTCCCTTCCCACACATAGATTAATTTGTATTTCCATCTGAAATAACGTACACTTACAACTGTGTTTTTCTAATCAGGATTCTTTTTCCCCAAAGGTTTTTCTTTTTCTTCCCACTTGGCTTTTCCTTTGAAGACACATTTCTGTTTTTAACTCTGATATATGCTAATCTGCAATTCTTTCCCCCTTTTTCCTTCTCTTCCTCACTCTCAATGAAAAGATATCACTTCACAGGCAGCAATGTCCATTTTTCAGGGCTAATTTAGTGTGTGATACCAGCTGGTTTTCTTTCCTGTTTCAGATATTTTAGTTTAGTTTCTCAGCATCATTGTATGACAAAGAACTAATTCTACCCTAGAAGTGGGATGGGCAATATGGTAGTATAGGTTTTCTGGATCTTGTGATTTTTTTTTCTGGATCCGGAAGATAGTTTATTTGTTTTAATAAATATTGATTTAGGTAATACCAGCTGAAAAACTGAGCTCCTGTAAATAATAAGGACTACTGTTTGACCATTCCCAAAATCAGACAGAAGAAGAATCAGAAAATTACAAAATGTAACAAAGGTGAGATAAGTAGCCACCATAAAGATTTTAAATGAAGTAAGCTAAAATACTGTTTGCATGTGTCATCGATAAATACTGTATAAGTTATTCTGTGAAATTCATGCTAGGATAAGGGTTGTGTAATACGTGCAGTACCCAGGATACTTTTTTCTCATTACCAAAATCTTTCTATGGAAATTCTTGCTTTTCCTTACTTTTGAATTACAGTGTGGTTACCTGCAGAAAAGCTTTGAGCAATGAGAACTAATTTCCACTTCTAAACTTTGCAGCAGCAGTAAAACAACATCAGCAGCGTTAGGAGAGTGCTTATTCTAGATTTTTTTACTTGATTTTTGAATCTTTAAAAGATATATTAGTATATATTTGTCATCCTGGTCTTAGTTGATAGGCATCTATGAAGAGGCACTACATACCAATAAGTGGTGATTCACCACATCCTAAGATAGGCCAGATGAATCATTTTTTGGATGCGTGCATTGCTCCTGATGACTGTAGAAGTAATTTTGCATATTTTGCTCAACCACAGGCCTCTGCCTTTGAGATGGCCAGGTCAGGGTGGCCAAATTCCACTTTTTTGTGCCTGCTGCCTCTATTTCTTCCACATTTGCTGAGTGGCAAGAGAGACCAGTGGATATGCATATCATGGAGCTGTGCAACACAGATCAATCTTTTCCCAAGTTACAAGCTAATCACTGGGTGCTGGTGAGGGTTCTTCACAGAAGTGGGCTCTCCTACTTCAGCCCATGTGCTATGTCTGCAAGTCCCAGAATCTGCTGTAATTCTTTGAGTGATTGGCAATGTCTTGTTTTAGTAAAATAAGGATGATTTTCTTAGTTATTACCCATGTGATATGGCTCATAACTTCCCATACAGCCAGTTTACAAGTTTAAAAACTTGGTTTACCACTGATATTTTGTGATTACTTGGGTTATTTGAAATGCTGTTAGTATGCATAGCATCCAGCTTGTTCTAAATGTTTACTGTGATGTTTAAACTGAAAAAAAAACATGACTGATATGAAAAAAGTGTACTGTAATGAGTATGATTATATACATCTGATGAAGACATATTGAAAAATATTGAAACAATAATTAAATTAGTCCATGCAGTGTGAATGTTTCTTTTTAGCACTCTTAAGAATTTTTACTATTCCATGCAAAGATTGATAAGAAAGATTTTAAAATGACTTTACCATATCTTCTTCTGGGTCTGTTCAGTGTAATAAAGTATTTCTGGTTCTCTGCATAAAAATTGTTTTGGTTTGGTTTTTTTTTTTATTCCTGTGCTACGTGCAATGCCTCCTTTTTCCAGTTTGCTTTGAGCAACATGTTGTGCTCTATACAGTAAAAAGCTAGGAATGAAAAACAGTTTTAAAACTAACAAACATTCAGCTGCTGATGTAAACCCAGGGTTTTATGCATGATGGAAAGTTCATCTTTTTGCCTCCTTGTGACTCCATTAGGATGTTATTACTTTAGCACTCACTAACATGCTCTGACTTGAAACTGTACAAATGTCAGCCTTGAATGTCAGCTAATATTGCTGAGATTGCTATTAGGATTTTTTTCCAGTGCTGTGAAAGAGGTGAAAATGCTGGACATAAAGTGCTTTCTTGTCCAGAGGAGACAGAAACAGTTACCTGGGAGAAAGCTGGTAGTCAGTTAGTTGCAATGGGAAAGTGTTACATGCATTAGGCAGAGAATGTTACAACAACACTGCTTTTAAGACTGGATTTTATATTGGCATATGAACAGATTTTGCAGAAAAGTTGTCTGTGAGGATAAGGGGTGAATTAATCATTTTTCCCAGGAAGCAAAATACTGCTGTTATTGTTGATGCTGTTTTCTAGCTCTCAATATATTGTGGTTAAAAGCAATTTTCATAGTCATTGCATTTCCATTGTGCTGGGGATGGAAAGGCAGTCATGTTTAAGTATTGTCTCTGTGGTAGTATCATTGCTCTATCCCTGTCTGGATTCTGCTTTACTGCCTTTTTCTCCTCAAATTTCCAACACATCATCATGAACAGCTCTTGCAATCTACTGTTTGATGCCTAGAGGAGAAGACAAGGTCAGTAGCAGGTTCTTCCCTGGACCCCTTCTTCTACCCAAGCAGGGCAGAGCTGCACGGGTTGTGCTGCTTGGTGCTTCCATGGGAAGCAGGTAAGGAGACTGAAAAGGCAGCCAGCAGGCACCTCTACTTCCTTCAGAAAAACAATTCAGGAGCCCTAGGTGGTGACATCAAAGACCTTTAATTCACTGCCCAGAGGAATGGATATTTTGTAATACAAAATGAATCAAATTTCAAAGCCTGCAAAGGTCAAAAGCAGCCTCTGGCCAAACAAGAGGAAGAAGCAGATGGGAATTACACCTCTCCATGAGAGGCCACTTTAACACAAACAGCCCCTGTGAAGTTGCACCTGCAAAGAGTTAACCACAAACCTCTACAGGGTCTGATGGATGAGATGTGATCACTCACCCCTCAGACAAGCAGGGACCAGAAAGGCTGCTCTGATGTTGTTTCACTTTACTTGCTTTGATTCTTTAAGCTTTGAGTTAATGCCACTTTAGGCTGCTTTGGTATTAACCTTGCTTGAGATAGGATTATGAGCAGCCATTTTCACTGCTGCCTAGGCTGGGGCAGACACTGCAGGTATAAAAGCCCTGTGTGGTCATAGTACTTCCTCTCCTAAAATAAGTCCAGGAGATAGAAAGTCTGGGAGAACTATCATAAGAACCTGTGACAGTTAACAGCCTTCTCTCCTCCCCAGATTAGTCCTCTTTGAATTACAGCTAATATTATTTCTATTTTCTCTATGGGACATGTGATTTCCAAAGGAATTGATTACAGAGTATCCTGCTGTCACTCATTTAAGCTCTTGCCACACTGGGTGGAATCCAATGATTAAGGATAAGCACATCATGAAAAGTTTCCAAATAAAGGGTTAAAGCAAGATTTTGGGTTGGCCATCTTACTCAAGACCAATATGGCACTAATGTTTATGCTATTAAACTCCTTAAGGTACCATCAGAGCTCTAGACATTTCACACATTTGGGGGAAAAAAATATTCTTGATAACTTTTTCTGTTTTATATTTTTTCATTATCTCATTTCCAGAAAAAAAAACCCCAACCAAACAAACAAAAAACCAAACCACGAAACAAAACGAGCACAAACATCACAAGTGATGAGTACAAGCTTCAGAAGAAAGAGAAAAATGACTCATAAAAATTTTCTTATGTAGCTTGTCCAGAATGAAAGGTGTGATTTTAAAGCCTGTTAACTTGCAGCTAATCAGTAATTGCTGCCTTTTGAGTACTTAGGTCCCTTGACTTTAAAAGTAGATTTCCCAGTTGTGTTAAGAATTACTGGATCCAGAGCCTAAAAGCTTTGCTGGAGATCAGGAAGGATAAATTGGTGTTCCTGTATTTCTGAGAACAGTAGTTCTCTAGATGCAGGCCACAGAAGAGGCCATCTCCTTCACTGAGCTTACTGCTTGTTGGTGTCAGATATGGGGGCTTTGCAGCATGCCTGCAAGAAATTGAACAGGAATTTTGACAAGGGCAAATGCCAAGTCCCCCACATAAGACAGAGTAACCTCTTGTACTGATCCAGGTTGGGATCTCCCTAGCTGGTGAGCTGCTCTGCTGGAAGGGCACAGAAGGTGTTCATACACAGCTGAACAGGGGCTGTGGTATCCTCTGGCAGCAAGGCAGGTCAACAGGGCTGGATTAACAGGAGGAAAGCCATTAGATTATTATCCCCCTTCACTTTGCAATATATTTGATCACATACACAATGCTGCATCCAGTTTTGGGCAGCCGGTATAATTAAAATATTGATTAACATGCAGTGAGTTCAGTGGAGGACCACCAAAACAGTCAGAGCTGGACATTTACCTATTGAGAAAAGGTGGAGGGAGCTGATGACATCGGGGGGCTGACAGCAGCCTGCCAGGGCCTATGAGAAGGGTACTGAAAAGGGGGCCATGTTCCTCCCAGTGAGGTGTACTGAGAGGACAAGAGACACTAAATTGAATAGAGACATTCAGACTTCATGTACAGAACATTTTCACCATGAGGACACCCCAGCAGCAGCAGAAGGGTTTGCAGTCTCTATCCTTTGGGGATTTTAAAGACCAGATTGGATAAAGCCCTGATGATCTGACATTCAAGGTGGCCCTGCCTTGAGAAGGAGGTTTGATGAGAGACCTCCTGCCATCCCTTCCAGTCTATTTCAAGAGCGTATGATTATTACCAGCAGTGGAGCTGCTTGATGCTGGAGTCATTTCAGTGGTCAGTGAAAGTCATATACTCACTCCTTGGCTAAAACATAATCTGAAAACTCCTGCACCCAAAACCCCTCACATTTAAATGGAATTTTAAAATAAGAAATATGCGAAAACCAAGGGACAAAACTAACTTAATAGCATGTAGCTTGAAATTACTTTGTTGAAGATAGCACACTCCTTCACTTCAACATAAGGGGCAAAAGAAAGCACAGCTGTCATCTGGACTAGGTTAAACAGGGGCAGCATTTTTGTTGTCCTGGCCTGTGTCATGGCCTTCTATGTGAGCACCTTCAGCGCCATCACATTCCAGCTGCCACCACAGGGTGCCTGCAGAGAGGAGAGAGAGAAGCATTGCTTTGTAGCTACCACCTGCAAATCTCTCATTATTGGCAGGTACTTTGCAATGAAGTACTAGAACAAGATAATTGCTGGAGATAGAATTGGCAAGAGCAGTATATGGGAGACACATTCAATTGCACATGAGTATGGTAGGTGAACTATAAAAAAAGCAACCCTGCCATTACATGTTGAACAGCCGGCAGCTCTGGATCTTCCATTTAGTTTACAGCAGAATGGACAAAAGGCTTGTAGTGTCAGCAGTAAATAGTTTAGGGACTGTATGACTTGTAAAGGTATTCTGGATGACTTTATGAGCCATAGCTCAAACTTTTGTGACAATAACAGTGAGGCATTACAAGTTTATTTGCAAGATTAAGTCTAAATGTCATCCCTAGAGTGCAGTATAAAAACTAATTAATTTTTTTATTCTTTATCATTGAGATCAACATTCTCCACAGGAATTTGCATTTCTATATGACCCTTGTGTAAGCCAGCTTGCATGGGAGGGGGACCAATTTTAGTTTTGAGATTCATCAGTAGTGTTGCCCATCCTACTCAAATATTCGATATATACCAAATATTTCACTAGCAAGTATAATGTCGTAGCCAGCCTTATAGAAAGAAAGCAAGTAATTCTATAAAAAACAAAATTACTACTTTTCATTACAAAATGTTTTGCTGTGAATTTGAGTCTTACAGCTGCTCTGCCATATGGGTCCTTCAACATCTGATTTGAGAAGTGAGTTTACAGTGCAGTCTTCCTCTCATCGAGAGTACTGGCTAGGCTATTCAACCAGATATTATAAACAAACCTTCACTTCAGGTCACTGGTGTCTTTATACCTCAGCTATTCTTTGGGTTGCAACAGGTCTGTTCATCAATCTGATCATTCAGCATTGCTACTTGAGAATGCTATTTGGTAGGAGGTGCAGATTCTGGAGTGAGGACATAAGCCACAAGGGCATGAAAGTTAGAAACTGAAAAAGCAGTTGAATAGTGAAAAATATTTTACTGTGTCATAAAATCTGAGACTCAGAGCCTTTCACATGCAAAATTTTTGTCAACATTTTAGTTTCAAATCTCAGTCTTGGGCCTTCTCCTTGCTATTATTTAAGCAATAATGAATATTCTCTATGGAAGGATGTTACAAAGGGGGAGGGTTTGCTTTCTCACATCACAAATGCCTGCTATGGAGCTGGGAGAGGACAGGCCAGAGACACATAAAACAAGGGAGCACACTGGCCTCATGTGTGGTGCAGAAGGAGCCAGGAGAGGAGATGTACTGCAGCTGTGGGACCTGGCACCAGTCATACAAGAACACTTTCTTCATTCTAGGCTCATCCATCATTTTTTTTCAAGAAAATACATCCCTATGTAAAAAGTCTATGGTTTCCTCAGCCACTCCTTCTGTACCTTCATCTTTTTTGAAAGTGGAAGAGAACTTGGCACTTACCACCACAGTAGCAAATTTTCCACATGATGTGCATGTGCTGTATGGGACAGCCTGCTCTGTTTTGCCTTCTTTCCCCTTTATCCATTAAATCTGATTGATAGAAAGTTCCAACCTTTTTGTATGGGTTATATTCGGCATCCACTTACAGTGTTCCATGGCTGCCTCACCATATGTCTGTTGAGCTAAAATACTCCACCCACATATTAAATCTATGGATTTGGGTCAGGAGGTCCAATTTACCTACAAAATCAGCAAGTTTCTCCTGTTCTACTGGAAAGAGCTGACTTTTCCCCGTCCTTTCAACACAGCACAATGAAGTAAAGCATGTTCTAAATTGCAGTTAGGGTCTTATTCTAACCAAATTTGCAGATACAAAGGTATACACAGAGACAGCACTCCTGACCCACCACTTTTTTGATCATATAGTCTTTAAAGGTTTTGGCAAAGGAAAATTTATGGGAATTTTCTGTCTACTACATATTTTCTGGATTGAATTTCTTTGGATACAGAAATCCTCATTTCAGAAAAAGCCAATGATGTCTGCAGGTCTTCCATCCATTTCTGTGAAATGACTCAGAGAAAACTCAGCCTAAACAGAACATTCAAAGCTAACAGCTTTCCTAATTAACCCTTCTTATTATCCAACAGACTGCGTTTTCTAGGGGGAAAAAAAAAAATCTCAAAGATGGGATAGAGTAAAACTGAAACAAACAAACAAACAAAAAAAAATCCCACTTTGAAATCCATCCCTTTGGCAGCTGTCCCTTTTTCATTTTGGCAGATGGAGAATTGCTGGCAAGAATGGTGAGGTAAGGGTAAAAGACAAATGGTTCATCATGAATCCTTTAACTAAGCTGATATTTCAACACACCGCATGCCAGCACTTTTCTTTGGCATATGCTTTATAAAAAGTACATGACAACCACATCAGCATTGTTAATATATTTACATTACCTGGCTTATTATTCAGCTCCCTTCAAATCAGACCCTAGACCTTCAGAAAAATAGCATATAGCAGAAGTCTACTTTTTTCCTAGCATTTATTTCCCTCAGTAAACATTTGAAACTAATCTATGTTATCATGATTTAAAAACCCTCCAAAACCTAGACTTTTATTTATAAGGATACTATCTTATGGAATATTGATAATATGACTACTAACTTTCAAGAATAAGGTGTATCAAACATTTCCACTCTTTGGGTGAATCACTTCCTGAAAAATAAAAAAACCCATTAATTTGAAACTAAACCACAAACTTGGTTTTGAAAGTAAACATTGAGTTTTAGAATGCTTTTTGTCCTGAAAAGCCGCCTTCAGGTTTCAGAAGCAAAAGTGTATAGATCAAGATATACTGATGAAAACAAAATATCTCAAATTCCATAAGAAAAAAACAAGCCCTACAACACAACCCCCACGAACCTGTAAGCTGCATTTAGCTTTCATTACATTTAATGGAAAAATTCATATTGACGTGAATGGGTCCAGCACTACACATTACACACATGGCAATACAGTAAACCAGTAAATTTAAATTAAAATAATAAAAGATATACTAACATACTAAAGGTTAGGTTAATTTGTTCATTCATTAATTTCTTCATTTTCTTTCATATTTTTCTTTCTTGCTTGCTAACTACCTCACTAATTATCTCTGAAAAAATTTTATCTCATGTTCATAAATATCTCACAGGTAGTATTTCATCATATGCATCTCTTTTGCAGCAGAGACTCTGGTTCTAGGAGCCAGCCAATAAGGACTTATCAATCACTAAATACTGTGTCATTGTGGTGAAGAATATATGACCAAAGCTGGTGGTCAAGAAGGGCTCATCCAATATTTATGAATTAAATTTGCTAATGTTTACTTGTAGAAATTCCTTATAAATGCATCTTGCTTGGAAACAGCAAGACACTGTAGACATCACAGGAGAGGTAATAACTGAGGGAAATGCAGTAAAATGCATGCAATATGGTGTACTATTTTCAGGCCAGAGAGCTTCATTAGTTTACCACATTTCTAACAGACTACCTTCATTTCTCTCCCCTGCTAATAGAAGATTAAAACTGCAAATACAATGTTACAAACTTTACCTTCTGAAATACTGATCATGACTTGAGGTTTTATTGTACAAAAATTTGTTTGTTTGCAAGAAGAGACAAAAAAATTATAGGTTTGGATTCCCACCCCCTCCCCCCCCCCCCCCCCCCCCCCTTCCCACCAGTAGATATAGTATGTATAT
>NDXB01014571.1:56941-88662 GCA_002631895.1 Agapornis roseicollis
CCCCCCCCCCTTTGAATTGATTCTAATGTTAGGATTTATTAATAGAAGGAAACTGAAATGTGAGAGCCTAAAAAGGCAATATGGAAGAGCTCAACAAGCTATAAAGAGAATGAATAACAAACCATATATTTTTCCTGCCGTGACAGGGTACTGCATAAAAACACCAGGGAATGGATGCAAACAATGTGCTCCTGAGAGTGACAATAAAACAGGGATGACAACATAAAGAGAAAATGATGAATGTATTAACACAGGTAAGAGAATTAGATACAAAATCACAAGGAATAGTAGAAAAATCACTCTAAGCGTATCTTGAATAGTCTAACAAGAAACAGTGCTTGTTAGATGCAGATTTGTTAGGGAATGTAGTGACAATGGAAAGCGAGAGAATCTTTGAGTTTATATGGGGAGATTTATATTTATGCTCCTAAATATACATTTACAGATATTTATACTAAATATATTTTTTGTTATCCATGTTATAAATTTATATAACCAAATTATAGAACCATTTTTTTATTGTAGTTAACACCCTCTTTTGCCTGGCTTGCCTGTGTTCTGTTCTTTTTATCTTTTCAGAGGGTGATTTCTCTAAGTAGCTCAAACTCCTATCAGAATTGTTGAAGCTTTTCTCCCTCCCTCCTTCCTCCTTTCTTACCTTCCTTCCTCCCTCTGTCCCTTCCTTCCTTCTTTCCCTTTCCTTCCTTCCTTCCTTCCTCCCTCCCTTCCTTCCTTCCTTCTCCCCTCCCCCCCTTCCTTCCTTCCTTCCTTCCTTCTTGCCTCCCTCCCTTCCTCCTTACCTCCCTTCTTCTCTCCTTCTGACATAGGGAATTCTCCTTTGCTGCATTCTGCTTTGAAACATCTGTGTTGAATTACCCCATTTTGTATAGTTGACTTAAAGGTCCAATTTATCTTACCTCCAAGTATGACAGAGGAACAGGAAAACTGATCTTAGCAGGCTTCATATTGGGTCCTTAGATGTAAATATTCCAATATAAATGTATTTTATTGCTTATTAGCACTCTCATGTTTCACCTCTTATGGTCACTCGGGGAGGCTTTTTTAAAAGCCTTTTTCTTCATGTCATTATTTTCCATAGGATAATATTAGAGATATAGAAATCCCTGATTGCCTTTTTCAAACTGGATGTCATGTATTCAGGGCATTTGTTTGATGCTAAACGGAGCACAGCAGCACTACCTAGAAATCTAGAAGAACTAAAGAACACCAATTTCTTGTGATGCTGTAAGTAGGTTTTAGAGGGGTTACTCAAAGAAGAAGAAAAAATTTCAGAACTGAATCTCACTGCACATGCCAACACAGAAATTAGGCAAAATTTACTGAGACAGTTTCAGGATTGTTGACCATTTTTCAGGTTTGTAGACTTTTTATGTATATATATATATATATATATATTTTCCCTCACATTTTCAGTATTATAGATCAACATTTCAACATTCAATGGCATTCATTTGTTAGCAGTGATTCAGTAGACAAACTTTGCTTGATGAGTCATCAGTAAGGGATATCATATTTACACAAAATTACTTTGCTGAAATGATCAGTTTGAAATAGATTAAAACTAGGCATTAGTCACCTGTAAGTCTAATCATGAGAAAAGGGAGCCTGAAAAACACTAGAATTTCTGTATTATGATATAAATGGAAGTTTCAGAAGACTAATCAGAAAGAATTACTTTGCAAAAGAAATTGTTTGTCTTGGAGAATTTTTTATTGACCTGTACAGGGAGTTGGAACTAAATGATCTTAAGGCACTCTCCAACCCTAACTATTCTATGATTCTATGATATGCTTCCTGCTTGAAAGACATGTTAAACAAAGAGAGCTCCAGTCTTTCAAAACTCTCACAGCTCTATAAATAGCTCCATGTAAAATGTACAGTATGCATAAACAGCGTGACAAAGATTTTCTGACAGGATTTTCTCACAGTAAAAGTAAAGTCAAAACATCCCATTGATGGCAGCTATTTTGAAGAATTCCTAAGAATACAAGAGCTGGCAAACTCTCCATAAGTAAGAGTGCGTATAATATATAATGAGCTTTTATAAGTTCGTAGCCATCCCAGCAAGATCCAAATGCAGCTTGAATGTACCTCAGCCAAGAAGTAACTGCTGAGTATTTTGTAAAGCCTCAGCTAAGGGAACCACAGAAAGAATCCCAAACTGTTCCAGCAGTAAAAGTATCTTCCAGCAACATCTTTGAGATTTCAGCATCTGGGTCCTGCAGCCACCACTGTCTCACTCCAGCTGCTCTTCAAGGCTGGTCAGGGTAGACCACTTGTGAGAAAATGAAACCCAAAAATCGACAGAGGACAAGCAGCTGTTGAAAGCTCAAGTCAGCAGGCAAGGAACTCCCAAGTATTAAATGGCACACAATTGCTTCACTAGTCTGCAGAATTCAGGTCGTCCATTTGCATGTTGGGGAAAAAAAAAAATCAGTTTTCCATATTATATATTGATATTTTATTTTACTGTTCTGTTTTAATGGATTTGGGGTTGTTTCCGAAGTACATGCATAAGTCTCTTCACTTCTGTGGGAAAATAATTCACAAAAAACAGGTCTATAATTCTATTTTCTATAGTGCAATGTGTATTTGCTCTAGTCATTGGCTCTTACTTTGACAAGCACGTGTTAAAATCTAGTCACTTATAGTGGAGATAGATTGAGGCTGGAGCCTAGCTGAAAAAGTTTGTCTCCCACCTGACTGAAAATTAGGACCATTCAAATATGTGCGCTTGGAAATATTCCTTTGGAAAAGAAAATAAATAGTAACTTGAACAGGAACTGAGACAGGAAACAAAGATACAGTAGGAATTTCAGAAGAAACACTAGAAGAGGTAAGAGCATCTATTAGATAGTAATTCAATATCTATGAACAATACAAAATAGAAGACAGAACTAGGGACAGGAGAAGCTGATAGTTGAAATAGCAAATTTAACATACAGAATAGATCCAAGTGTAGGCAGTCAGAAATAAAAGCCGGAGTCACATGTAAAGCTGTGAAAATTTTAAATTGCATTTTAAAAAAGCAATTATATGGGAATAAAGTTGGGTTTCTGTCCAAATATGGTTGATTTCTTTTTCTATCTATGTTTTATTGCAAAATACCTCCAATATTTCTTTGACATTTTAGGAGGTTTTAGGTATCTGTGTGGTGAAGACACTTAATAACAACAACAACAAAAAAAGACCTTGCTTTGCCTTTTAATAAAAAAGATTCATCGGCACTCAAAGTTTGTTGTATTGTACAGTTCAGATGTAATCATGATGGCTTTACTTAATGTCCAACTATAAGTAGCCTGGCACTGGAGCATGGAAAGAGTGTTCTGTAGAAAAAAAATATAATTATTAATGCTATTTTTTTTAAGATATCAACATAATAAGGTCATAATAAGGTTACCCAAAGAAGTGGGAAATGCTCCATCCCTGGCCATGTTCAAGGCCAGGTTGCACAGAGCCTTGGGCAACATGATCTAATGTGAGGCACCCCTGCTTTTGGCAGGGGGTTAGAACTAGATGGTCCTTTCCAACCCAGACCATTCTGTGATTCTCTGATTCCATATTACAAAATAAAAGATCATTAAGGTGAGGATACAATGAGAGAGTGACACAAATTTTGGGGAGTCATTAGCAATCTGTAGTTCCCTACTAAAGATTTTATTTTATTTTCAGAAGCAGGAGTTAATTTGCTAGTTAGCTTTATAGATGTCTCTAGCTGCATTACTCTTACTGTTTAATGAGCAAGAAGCTTTAAAGTGCCATATAACAGTGTGCGCTTATAAGAAAGCTCATAAATATTTGAGTAAAAATTGCAAGCAACAAAATCTGTGAAACTTGAGGCCTTCAACCCCAAAAGTATGGGAACCAAGGGGTAGGCAACTGGAAGTAAAATCCTGACAATGAAATTGCAATCAATTACTTCAGTAAGGACAAAGTTGAGCCAAACTTCTTCAGGAACTTCTCTGGAAAAAACAAGAACGAAAGCAAACAAAAAATTAACAAAAACGAAAGCAAACAAAAAATTATCAAAACCCTTTAAATGAGAGATCCAGACCTTAGGTCTGAATGCCTCACTCTACCCATCAGAGAGTAGAATGCTCAGATCCTTCAGAAGATCTAGACTGAGAAGGACAGTGAAAAATGGCAAAAGAGTATTGTAGGATAGAAGTGCTCAACACAGACAGTTGTATGCACAGACAGATGCATGTCATGGCATCTATTTTGCAAACCTTTGCAAAATCTTCAGAGATCTGGGCACACTGAGGATATCAGCCTTTATGTGAAATGAAGTTTTATAGGTGAGATTACCAGGTTTTCACTTAAGTTTGCCAGATGAAGCTAAAGAATACTAGATGTGAAGACCTCAACTACTTTTTTGTAAATATGGTGAACCAACTGAAATGCATATGGCTTTTTTGAAAAATAGACCTTTGTTTTAAATACACTTCCCAAAGCATTATCATCACTCACTCAAACTTGTCAGAAAAAAGAATATACTGCAAAATCCCACATGACATTTCAAATGGATTGGCTAACTTCATGAAGCTGTGATTTAGTCTATCATCACTGTTAACTGGAGTCTTACCTAGGTACTTCCTGGAGAGCAGAGGGATTCAATATCATTTAAAAGACAGCTTGGAACAACAATAACTTTAGCACACAAGTCATTTAGCCTTGGCCAAGAGAGTTTGTAATGTCTTTCTGTGTAGTCTTTAGAATGAAAGTGGAAAATGCTCTTAGCAAAAACAAGAAATAAAAACTCATCCCTCACTGTATAGCAAATACACAGAAAAAGCTCTTTGAGAAAGAGCTGTACAAGCACTTTACACAAGGAGGCATACATACTACTGCATTTCAACTGAATATCATAGTTCTTGCCCACTACAAAGCTTGCATTCCTTGTGCTTCAATATCACAAATATTGACATCCTGATCAAAAGAATTGGACTATATTCTGCCCAGTTGTGGCTGTTATCAGAGAGTAAAACTTACTTTTCATCAATTCCTGTTGTTTCGATGTCCATATGAAAGCACAGCACAGAAATAATGACAATGCAGCACATTTTTATTATGAAAAGAACAATCTGTCCACTGTTGTTCCCCCTGGGGTGGAATAGCAACCAGTGCCTCCAAATAGAGAGGAGAAGATGGTGCTAAATGAATTTATGTGTTAAATGGTATTTTACTTTGTCAGATTCCTCCATAAGTCATTAACTATTGTGTTCTCCCTCACAGTTCTTAACCTGGTCCCTGCAAGAAAAAAGCCATACCTGTTCAGTGAAGTAGCACATGTATTCAAAAATTGCCAAAAATATTTATTTTCCATGCTATATATCAACAATACACAGCACTGTGGACATTTGTCTTACACATAAACAAAGAAGTTACAAGAATTACTGTAGGTGAATCCCAGATCAGAGTTACTTCTTTAAAATGTTACTCTTCCCTTTTAATTCTTTAGAATGCTACTCTCTCCTTTTAATTTTACTGAATACAAGCTTCATGGCTCCCGCTGTGAGTCAAGATGATTAAAGAAAGGCCTATATTTGTCAGCGAATTTCAGAAATATTCTAATAATGCATAAGAACCATATGTAATTAACATGCTAATTGCTTGTGTGCAAATGGCCTGTTTAAGTGTTTTAAAAAGTGCTTGAAAACAGTTTGTTTGCTTTCCCCCTTAAGCAGACTAAACATTCACACTTGCAGTCCTATTTACATTATTAATTTGTTTAGCAAATATTTTCTAATAACTAGTGCAAATAGAAGGAGTGGAAGCTTGTTTGGAGAGCTCTTGTGAAGAGTGCTATTTGCTCCAGTTCAAGCAGATGAGCAGACAATCAGACTGAAATGTGAGTTTTCTAGGCACATAATAGACCCTTGGCTTATCAAAGCCTCTTATCTGATTGGAAAAAAATCAAAGGTAAACTTCACAGCTCATGGAATTAAAAGACAAATGAGATGTCATAATTATCAAAGTGGCTAATTTAGAAAATTAAGCCATTCACATAGGTGACATAATTGCTTGTCACAATCACTCTTTTTCTCGTTAGCTTTCTCTTCAGCACCTACCATACAGTGGCACATTCTTTAGTCTTAGAAAATATTGCCTATACTGTAATTCCTTAATAGCATAGTCCCTGAAATTCATGCAAAAATATACTTAACAGCTTCATTGATGTGATATATTTGTGTGATTCTCTGTTTGATCTCATATTGTAAAATTTGATATTTTTAATTTTGAGCATTTTACTGGGTCTTTTTTTGGCTTCTTTTAAAATTACACAATTTAAAATTAATTGGTTAATTATGATGGAGGACTTAATAAGACAGCATGCCTTATGTAAATGCTTTTGACAGGATTATTCTTCCATCACACAAGGTGGCTTTAACATACAAGGATTATGAGGTATATAATTATTGTGGCTAGAAGATTTAATTGTCCTCTTACATTGTGAATGTATAGGAAAAATATTTTTATCCTTTAAAGAATAATGTGTCTTTCTAATATTTAATGTTTCATCTTATGTTGTTTTCAGTTTAAAATAACACCTTAAATAATATTCCATATAAGAATGTAATTTTCAGGAACTAGTTACACTACCCTGACAATCATATTGTTTATGAGTCAGCACGTACACAAATTATTAAAGACAATTTCTAAGAAAGGAAATGAGTCTGGTTTGCTATGTGAGTTTCAAGGCATGACATTGTAAATGGGCAAGGTTAAGCATTTTGGATTAAAAACATGACTGTAAGATTGATTAGGGTCCTACAGTCTTGTAAAGTTAGTAGAACATAGCTGACATGACTTATAGTTTGCTGAATTCAGAGAGATTACATTGATGTCATTCATTTGAAGAGATAGTTCATCCTGGATGCATATAGTGAAGCTGTCATCTGTGTGTTTCACAAATATTCATGTGACTAACATGTTTTGATTAGACTAACACTGAACCACACCATTGAATGGGTCATGTGTCTGAAGCGCTGTGACATGCTAAAGTCAAAGCTTGCATTTAAAAGCAAGAAACAAAACCTGGAAAATGAAATAAAGCCAAACACCCAACCTTATCTTGTAAAGCGTATTGTGTGCCACTCCTCGGAATATTTGACATACTTAACATACGGAGTACTGAAACTCATAGCAAGCAACTAGGCTTCTGACTATAATAAAAGAAAGTTAATATATCATTAGCTTAATTCTAAACAATGTTGACATTGCTTTGTATGAATAGACTCGTTTGTACTTCACATGAATGTGCTTATTTAAAAATAATGTCCATCCTGGCCTTCTTCTCAATCCATAGCTGGGCAGGATTTCAACCCAGCACTCCCCGAAGGGAATTGGCTTCAGCCTAATTCTTCAAAAGTGAATGAAAAGCAAAAGGTTCTACTTCCAAGGAAAGAACCTTCTTAAATGGACTCTGGCAGGCTTCATAACAGCTTCTTGTTTCAGAAAATGGTGTTAGGACTGGTGCTTCTGGGCTTATTGACACTGACAGCACCCAAGTTGTGTGCTCCTGGCTCTTTGTAGGGCTAGTCACTCTGCTTCACCCTTCCTGTTCAGGAGGTGCTCCAGTCCTTTTTTTTCCCAAAACGAGTGTTGGCACCTTCCTTTCCCCACAGTCTGCTCTGTAGATTGCTGCCTTCTCACTAGGACTGCTTTTTTCTGTGTCTTTCAGTTCACTCATAACAAACAAGGCAAGCTTTCTAAACTAACTTTTTTAACACATTCCCACTGTTCATATGCAAAATGAGCTATTTACAGGTCCATGCAAAGGTAGCACAATCTGCATATAAAAACATTTGGTTTAATTTCTTCTCCACTATGAAAGTCCTTTGACTTTCCCACCCTTTTTTTAATCCCTTCAATCCCCACAGTCTCATCTTCTTCTCAGCTTCAGGTTCTCTCTCCTTTTCCAGAGCCCTCCTTCTTTAATTTAGATTCTGTGGCCTAGAGAGACAAGAGACCACTCTCATTTTAAATAGCTCTGTTTAAAACAACTTTTTCTTCTCCCCTCCTGCTTTGTGTCATTGGTTGTATCCAGGTGACAGACCAGCTATTTTCTCAACTACAAGGGCAGGCACGATATGTTAACTCCCATGCCAGTTAATATCCACAGATCCATGACCTGCTTAGTCTTTGTCATACTCACTGTTTTCCAAGGCACTTACTTATCCAATGCTAACAACTTTTTCAGTTGTCTGCTAGCTGCCTCTGGATAAAGTATGTGAAACGTGACACAGAACCTACCAGAAGCTTCTGACATTGATGATTACAGTTACATGAAGTGTTCATAAAGTCAGAATTTGTAAGTTATGGATAAATTTCCAGACTGTCACAGGGAAGAATAAATATTAAGCACCTGCTATTTTTCTAGAAAGCATTTTCTTCCAGTAAATATTTCCCATAGCTGTCTGTTTGATTTGAGGGAGAAGGAAATGAGGTTGAAGACTCCAGGCTGTTCTGTTTTAACCTGCCATGAGGAAGGACAAGTTCTGATCTCATTTATTGCATTGCAAATTTCTGGTGTAATTTCCATGAAGCAGATCAGCCTCTACTGGTTTAACAGGTTGTGGACTCTGGCCAGCAGTGTTAGATTTGAGAATATCAACACTGACCCTCAGAAGTATCACTTCATTCAATGGTAGGCACAACATGGTTAATGTGACAAGGACAAGTGATAGACACCATAGATGTGAAACCATCTAATCTTTTTCCTTTGATGTAACATTCTGTATTAGGACTTGAGTATCTACAAATGCTTTACAAAACAGCCAGGCCTAAATAATGAATTAGGGCACCATTTCTGATTTGGCAGCTTATTTTGGCCCTGTTACTGTAATAATTCTGGATTAAAAAAATTGCATTTAGATGACACTGAGGTTGTGATTTTGATAGAAGATGGATATCACCATTATGAAAATGCATGAAAATTGAAGATTAAATAGGCAATTCGTTTTATCTTTTTACAGTAACAAATTAACATAATTATATTTTACAGGGATCACAGAATTATTCACCTAACAAAGTGAAGACAGAAGTATCCCGACTGAAAATGGTGACGGATAATCACTAAGCTATCAACATTGTTCCCAAATGCACAGTGCTGTCCTCTAGAGGCCGTATTTAATACTAAATAGCCCAGAATTCATTAACTAATAGATTAATTCAGGAATTCAGGAATATGAGACAGCTGATTCCAAGAACAAGAATACCTCCATATGTACCTATAATGTAGTCTATGTGGTGATAAAATCCAAATGAAAGAGTAAGCTGTCTTATGCCGGCTGTTGAGGAAAAAATGTAAACATTTTTCATGTCTCTAACTCTGCTAACTTATGTTTTCAGTTCTATATTCTGCATAAGATCAGCCACACTTAAATTTTCTCACAATCTTTTTGAAAGGAAACCTGGAAGCAACCAAAAGTAAATGTTTTTCTCATTTTCCCTTTTTCCCCCAGACTTCCCAATCAGAGTATTCTGGGTGTTTGAGGAGTGTGTCATATACCTGATTCAGTAGCTGCCCTTTCAGAGCTCTCTCTGCTAGCTTCTCCCTTCTCTTAACAAGTATTTTTTAATTACTGAGCTAGGTCTATCTTCATTTATTGTAGTATATATCAGAACTAACTTTACTAAATGGTTTGTACTGACTGATGACTGTTGAAGCACTGAAATTATTGAACACAAACACAGCAACAATGTTTGGAGGCAAAGTCTTAGCCCCACTGCAGTTGACTATGCATCAGAAATACATTGACACCATGGTCCATAAAAGTTTTGAATGTAATAGTGTAACAAATCACAAACCGGGAATGAAATACAGACTTAGGTGAATAATAGAAACAAGGATAGGAAAAAAAGGGCCCCTAAAATCCATTTCACTGACACTGAGGGATTGTGTATACTGAGGTACAGTTCATTAGTGTTATGATTATTATGACCATAACAGTCCTAGTACTGGACAGAATTAAGAGGTCTGTATTATATTTCTCAAAGATCTGGAGCTGCAGACAGGGCTGAGGAGATAAACGTCCTGCCTTTCCAATGAAGGTTCACTAGTATGGAATGATGGGCAGTCTTTTTCTCTAAGAAAGTCAATGTACTTGAAGTACTTGGGAGTAGAAGGTGGAAAACCACATTGCTCCTAAAAGCTTGCAGGTACATTAGGAAGCTGGAAGAAACAGAGTCAACTTTTGACGGCAGCACTGCTTATACATGAGCCCCCTGCTGCTTTTCAGCTTTTTGCCAGTCACCACTCAATTTCTCAGAATATTTTTTTCCTTTCTTACCCTGTTTCCTTTGCATACATTTTTATACCCTATTTGTTGATCATACATGAAGTGCAACATTTGCTCAAATGTGGTTGAGGCTGGCAACAAATCTCCCATGGGCTGCTAATCTATATCTCCTGCTTTTGATATTCTTTTCTCTGTCAGAAAAAAGTCTCAAGCATCTCAACAGTCAGCAAAAATCTGCAAGCAGATTCTGACACCTTTTTCAGTGTCAGAAATTATCATCTAGATGGCATGTTGGCTACAGAGCTAAGGTGAAATCAAGCTGTAAGTTGTCATTTTTTTCTTCCACTAGACCTTAAGTGATAAAAGGTCAGTTGGAGGAATAAATATACCACACATGCTGGCCTAGGTGAGGAAGCTTGGCTTCATAGGCAGGGCTGTTTAAAGATCTGGACCCAAAAAGTTATAAGTATGGTTCGTAGACCTGAGGTTAAAGAAGGGAAGGAGGTTCACTGAATGCTGAATGAGGAAGACAACATAAGAATTATCTATAGAGACCCTGAAGCAGCTTAAAAGCTTACTGCAAGTACAGTGCCCCCTTTTCATCCTTTTCCCAGGCCCAGAAGAGGGTACTCTGGACAAATTTCCTAAAGAATAGGATAGCTTTCAGAGCAGTGCAGAAACTTGTCCTTGGCATTGCACAAATGAGAGGAATATCTTGTGTGCAAATACTGTTGCCTGGTTTGTATCTTTATATTTACTCCATATTAATCAGCTAGGTTTTAAAGCACATTTGCTTTGATTAAAACTGGGATTTTCCTTGCAATAAGGATAGTTTCTCCAGTGGCTCATTTTGGAAACCCTCTGAACAGTGATCAGATATATTTATGATGCCCTTCAGTTGTGTGTTTGATTTCCTTGACATAAAAAGAGGGGAGGGAAAAAAAGGAAAAGCTCCTGACTCTAAAGTTTCTGTGGTTGTTATTGCTGGCCTGCAGCCACACATTCTCCTACCTGGTGGATCAAAGACACCAAGGCTGTGAGAGTTAGTCAATACAATACAGGCACTACTTAAACATATTGCTCAAAACATTCCTTTTTTTATCTTTAAGGGGTCACATTCTAGAGATAGTTTATCTTATTACTTAAAAGAAACACAGTAATTTTATGTAGTCTGACATACCCTTGCATTATTTTTTCCCTGAGGAAAAAAGGAAGCTTTGATAGTGAATAAAATAGTTAAGTACATTATGTTTTATTAACTGTCTTTGTTGTAGTTACATGAACCTGTTCTTTGCTTTTGTTTGCTTTTGGTTTTGTTTCCTTGCTCATTCTCAACATTATGATGTAGAAAGCTGGAAACCACAAAGAGTTAAATAGTAGCAGTTAAATAGTAGACTGTGTTGGGTCCTTATTTGGTAGGAAAAAGTAGATGTTTTGAAGTAGGTCTCTTAACAACTAGAAATTTAGCTCTTTGTTTATTATAAAACAGTTCGTTTTTGAAGGAAAGAATTTGCATTTCTCATTTTAGTTGCCTTCCTTGTCTTCCTCTCCATCTGCCATAATGGAGCCTAAAACAAAATTAAAAAAAAATGTTGTTTCCAAATACGTATTACAATATTTTTAAGAGAAAAGAAAATCTTAATACTATTATGAGATGCTTTTTGGATCACTGCCTCCAATGTCTAGAACTTCCAAAAAAAGAGAAACATAATTTTCATTGCTAAATAAATTTTGCAATTTATGATTTGTAGTGATTTAGATTTAGTATAAGCTACTATTTTAAGATGTGATTTATAAAATTAATGAAAGCAAAGTATCTTAGTGAACAAAGTTATGCAATTCAGACAATAAATTACAACAGTTTCTATTAAGCTTTTGAACAGATTAGAGTACTGTCATGTTTGAACATTTAGTATGAGCTAACATATATCCCTGATTCAGTAAGACCAACTTTTGAATTTGAAACTAATGCTTTGATAGAAATTTACTATTTATTTCTTTTTACAGAAAAATCCTCTTATATTTATTAACCAATAAACCCAAGAATAACATTTATACTTCCCTCCATTGAGATTAGATGGCCTAATCATTGTTTCAGATGAAGTTAAGAGAAGAATAATTTCCTGTGAGAGAACAATTTAAGGAAAAAAGCATAAAGTGTAAGAGGACAAAACTGCATCATCTTCATCTCTGCTTCTCTGAGGACCCCAGAAAAGACCACAAGATCTTAACTGAAGATGGAGACAGAGGGAATGGAGTGCTCTGGGGAAAAAGAGTCCCAAGTTTTATACTTAAGAGGTGGGAAAACTGAAGAAAGGAAGAGCATATAGGTGTTTATTATCTTGTTTGCAATACAGTTATCAATTGCACAGAGAAGGGTGTCTGGGTACCTGCTTCTTGGTCTTTAAGTGACTAGACGGTAAGCCCGCATTTCAGTAGAGTTTGATCTATCTGATTATGTCTGTAGCCAAAGGAAAGTGGTGGTATTGCAGCTTAACCAGAAGGAGGACAGTTAATCAGAAATAGATGTAGAGAGGTCCATGACTTGATTTTATGTGTTTTCTTATCTGCTGATGATAGGGAAGGAAGATTCCAGCTGAACATATAGCATTTTTTGAATTAAGTAAGTCACACAATTACATAAGATAAAACTTGTGATTTTGTATTGCAACACTGAAAATTTTACATTTTAAGGTTTAATAAACTTATGATAAAATTATTAAACAATATGTCATTGCCATTGATCATCTACTGCAAACTGATAGGATATGTGTGCCTGATCAAACAGTTACCTGAATAGCCATGTTTAGTCCCATTAGTCTAGTAATTTCTTACACTTGAAGATGGAAAACTGACACAAGTAGAGTTTTGGGGACTAGCTCTACTGTTGGCATTCATACTGATCTGCTATAAACTTTTAAGAATAATATATGGACAAGTTAGTAGATTTTTTTATTATTTCATTATTTGCTGTTTTATTGAAAGTTATTATGACAACATTATTAAGACAAAATCATTTGTCTATTAGTAAACAATTTAAAGTGTTGGGTTTTTTTTATCTGAAAGAAATTATTTAGTAGTACTAACATTTTTAAAAATTTCATATAGCATTTCTAGTGAGCTTATCTTTCTTGAGACTAAAGTAAATTCAAATTGGTTGAATATTTGAACAGATTATATGGTATTACAGAAATCAACATATGCCCTAATGGTAGTTACACACTGTATTTCCTTTAATGCACAATTTCAGAGGTAGCCTGTGGAGATGAATTTCTTCTATTTTTTTCATTCATTTACTTATTTGCATAACAAATCAAGGCTTTCCAAAGCTTCCGTCTTCCTTAAAATGATTTTTTTTTTGGGTAGTTTAGAGGTATTGGCTATGGGTCATGTTCCTGAAAGAAGAAACACCTGTTGTTACCTTATTTGCCTAATGATATGCCTGAATGAGATCAGGGATGTCTGAGCTGGGTTTGAAAGGTACAGGGAAGGCTGAAATTCCTAATAAAAAGGGAAAATAGCCACGGGATTTCTCTTGTGTCCCACTGTCTGCTGCACCTATTGAAAAATTGCTTCTGTGGTACTGCAGGTGATGCCTCCAGTTTTGAAAAGTCAGCCTGAGGCTGTCATCACGCAAATCTTGTAGTGTGTACAGCCACTGATTCCATTTGTAACTGAATCTTAACACTTCTTATAGCCTAATGATTAGACTGACCCAAGTGAATAAAGCAAAATCTGTCTTTCCCAATGAATGTCTGATTATCTGTTACACTCCCTATTCCTAAATAATTAACCAAATCAAGAAGTTTGCTTGGCACATTGTTTGCCTGGCAAAACTGAGGGCTCCAGGAAAGGAAAATTCTATTAGTTTGAGAGACCATGTGATACAAAAGGAATTAATAATTAGCCACTGAACATAGATATAGCAAAGAGAGAACTCCACTGCAACAAAAATGTCACAGGCATGTGACAAATGCCTTTAGCCATCTGCTCTCCATGACCAGATTTAATATGCAATATGGCCAGTTAACCTTCTGGCCAGGGTACTTCCAGCCAATGGCATATTGCCTCAGTGGGACTGGAGTATGCCATGGGCCAGCCAATGCAGCATAGATCTGTCCTGCACCAAGGACAAGAGAATTTCAGCTTTGAGGCCTGAACAGGCACCCAAAACTTTCATCCCAATATTAACATCACAGCAGCTAATGCTTATTTAATTGTTGTTTCACAGACCTTTGAACAGAATACCTTTTGCTTGTTGATATTAAACAAAACCTACTCCATCTACATCTCTCATTCAGTAAAAGGAAGAAAAATGGTGTAATCTGTTACCAGTTGCTAAAAGATGGTGGTTAATTATGTTCCTCTAAAATGTAAATTAAACATGCTATAATGACTTTGACAAATGAAAGCATAGAATTTTATCCTTTCAATAATTATATCATCAGGTATGTCCACGTCAGTTTAATCTAATATGCAATTAAGTCATTCATATATTTGTGCAATTAATTAATTGCAGTTCTCAGACTCTTCATCAATAACATCTAGAAGAAGGACTAGATATAGATTTCTGTTATTTAATCACGAGCAAAATAAAAACTGTGATGCTTATTGAAGTCTGTGTGACAATGACTGACAACCTACCAGTTTTAATATACCAGTGAAAGCAGATACATGCAGCCTTCACAGGGGGACTCTCATCTCCCAGCCAGGCTGGGAGTCCAATGCAAGCATGAAGGTTTTGCAGGCAGCCCGCATTCAGAAAGGTGTGGCTAAATCAAACCCAGCTCTAATGTTCTGTCATCCCCTATTGAAAGATGCAGGATCTGATTCTGCCCTGGAAGCTGTTTTCTACTGCTTCTTACAAAACTGCATGTCTGCTACACTGAAGTTAACAGGCACCTTGTTTAGCTTTGGTTGGTGGCAATGGTGAAATGCACAGTTAAAAACTAAGTTGAGCATGTTCTTTTAAGAAGCTAATTGCAGTCTTCAGGCTCTATATTTCTCATTTTAATGTTATATTCACAATTAAGCCTCATCTTATAACTTTTTATATACAATACATACAATGTAAAAATAAATATAATTTATTTGTGCAAACAATATTATTAGCTTTCTGATCTGTTGAGCAGTTTTACTTACTTGAAGTTAGTTGTCAGTCTTCCAGCGAGTAATGGAATTAATGAATTAATATGACAAAATATGGTTTAAAGGGAGAGCATAAATGTTTCTTTCTAAGAATACTGTATTTCATCTACACTACACATTCATCTAAACCATTACAGGGTGATTGGTCTCCTTTTACATTAGATCATAAATGATATGAGATGTGCTCTCATCCAAATAAAAATTGCCAGATCAATGGGAGAAATCATGGCCCTTGAAATCCTCCTGATGTAAACAGGCCAAGGTTTCATCCATAATGATTATGCCTCATTCACACCTAAACTGCTTATATTTGCAGGAATATGTATGGACTATGTAGTACAGATGACTAAAATGGGCCAAAAGGTCTAAGGTTAGCACTCATGCTGCTGAAATTTCTGGTGAATCATTTGGCTATTTTCTAGCTTCATGAAACTGATTCCCTTACACTTTTCAGACTTGATGTTCCAGCATCAGTGTGCTTCTGTGTTCTCACAGAATTTGACTGTCTCATAGTTGTAAAGCCCCTTTCTTCTTGCTAATATACTAAATTACTAGGGCTACATAGCTGAAGACTGGGACATCTCTACATCTTCCTATGTCTTTGTTGGTTATTTTTATGAGGAAACACATTCAGTGTCTGATTATCTGGTCATTAATCACTGATGAGTGTGAATCTCATTCTTCCAGGAGTGCATTGCCTCCCCTATTTCATGGGTGATAATAATATTCTAAATTCTGATACAGTTGAAGTATAAACAATTTGTACATATCCATATTAGCAGACATGCACATTCTAAAAATGAGCCTATTGTTTATGTGGTAGAACTAGTGATCAGTTATGGCTCCTAAGAAACAGAACATTTTGTTTCTTTCTGCAAAGAATAGGATTGGCACAGACCTCTGTAATACAGGAACTTATTTCTCATGAAATGAAAATGGACTCCTAACCACACAGAAAATGTGTGAAATGCCCTGTATGTGTTAACAGAGTATGGATTTGATAGCGTCAATCTATGAACAGGCACAAAAAATATGCTGACTCAATTTAGAATCACAGAATCATAGAATAGTTCAGGTTGGAAAGGACCTTATTTAAGGATTTTATACAGAGAGAGAGGGAAAAGGAAAAAAAACCCAACCAAGAACTGTAAGATCTTGCTATATGCCCAATTTGAAATGAGTGGGCTTTTACATGACAGAAGCTTGAAAAGACGTGCATTTAGAAATTCATTAGAGGTCTCAAGAAAAGACCAAAACATATTTTAGTATTAATGTACTAAATTGTAATTGAAATTTAAGTGAATTTATGGAATTATATTATTTTCATTTGCTTTGCCTTACTAAATGACAGATTTGATCTTACCTTACTGAAAGACTTCTCAGCATTTGATTCTTTTGGGTGAACCAGAACAAGGTTTACAATTCAGCATAAAGACCATGAAAATTGCTGGCTATTTCTAGTTTAACAGACACATTTCACTCATTTTAACTGAGATTTTTTTCCCCCTGATTTAGGGTTCATTCAAAATGCAAACTCCTTGAAAACTGGAATGGGAAATGTTTCATTCAGGTGAAAATAAATGTGGACACAAGCCCACACAAGATACAAGAGCTCCCAAAGAAACATTGTTCTGAATGTTTCATCAGCACAATGATGAATTCTGAAGTTATTTAGTTATACCCAGAATTTGCAAGTCCTTATTACTTAATAAGAAATATTTTCTTCAAACCACCCACAATAGTTGTATGCAGTCCTACTCACTGGGGGTAGCTTTCATAGTAAATACTAGGATGGGTAGAGTAGATGACTACTTAGACTTCAAAAATCCCAGTCAGTGCATTTGATTTGTTTCATGAAGCCTTTTGTTTTATTGCCCTACACCTCACAAGGCTACTGTGAAACCAGTCCCCCATGAACGAGTTAGTTGTTAGCAAAAGTGATATAATGGTAAGTGGTAAACGTTAATAATGCACACATTAATATTTGCACAAACATTGAGTAGAAGAGGAAGGAGAAAGGAAATAAATTAACTGACATCCAAATCAACTGATCTTGATGAGTTTATAAAATTAATTGCATTTCTTCATTTGCAAGATTATTTAAGATCAATCTTTCTGGTTGTAATTACCATGTGATTAATATGAATAAACTGAGCAGAAGAACAGACATAATTTCCTTTCATTCTATTACATGGATGACTATTGTTTCAATGTCAAACAAAATTAAGCTTTGGCCTTAAAAAACTACATAGCAATCTTAGGATGCATTTAGCATGATAATTTCATGGAGTTTGTTTGGCTGATGGTTTATTTTTAAATAATGTCATGTGCATCTTTAATATCTTCTGAAAAACTTGATGACAAATATTGACACTAGGCTGTGCTTTAATGCTGTCAGATTTTTAATTTCAGAAAGGGTAAACATTGCCAAGTTTTGAAGGTCTGAACCAAGGATACTGACATAATTTTCAAAGGCATGGGTAATATCTCAGCGCCTCCCTTCAACATAAAACCCGGAGGTCTGACACAAGAAAACCTCTCTATAATCCACTTTGTGCATAACAATTCTGTCACACGTCCTTCCTGATCTTTCCTGAATCCACATGCTGAATTGTGTTTTGCATATGAGGTTCAGGTGATGTATTTTATTGCTGATACTGTTTCACCTGTATTTAGTTCCACTGACATGGAAAACACTGCAGCCAATTGTCCTTATTACACTCCCTGTGTATTTCTCCCCAGTGCACTTGCACAGGGGGAAGATGTGAGCATGGAGTGTACTTAACTGCCAGGCTGAATGGCTCTGTAATGTAGCTTCAGCATGGCATAAATTAAGCTGTCATTTTTTTGGCAGCAAGTGCAGAGAGGTGATTTTCCCGTACTGTAACATTTGAAACAACAATTTTCTGGCTCCAGTAGTAACTGACAGTTCTGTGTGATACATGCTCAATGTTTGTGCTTCAGGGTCTGCAGCTGGAAAAAACCTTTGGGGCAAGGGATTGTCTTTATTAGCAAATGGAGCTTGCAGTCACAGAACACTAGTATTTCCTAACTCTGTTTCAAAGAACCTATCACTTGCACCCTAAAAGATTGTACTTAAAATTTACTAGGTTCCATCAAGATATTTAACAGTGTCGCTTATATGCAAAATGTTATTTCATTAGGAACCTATTTTCATTAGGAAGATTGGTTACTTAAAGAGAGCTGGGCACTGGCATTTTATTAGCACATGTGCCAGGATGGAGGATGAAGGACAGCCAGGTTTGGAAATTATCTTGGAATGCTTGTCCACATTCAGGCTGATGAGGAAGGAGGATGCTGAAGAGATGCTGACAGTACTGGGAAAGGAGGGAAGCAGCCCTTTTCCAGTATGCACTAACACAAGACTCTGAACATATACTTCCACAAGCTGTTACTGAAGCCTCCCTTCACTGTCTGGCAAAAAGTACACAAGGTCATTTCACAGAAGGGAGGGAGAAGAGGAAATTAAGGAGTCACCTGCATAAGTGAAAAGTTGTTTTATTAAATGCATGGATTTTGCCGTGTTTTGTTTCAGAACAATCTGTGGTCAGTTTTGACATCACTTTTTTAAGGATACTGAGACTTATTCTGCTTTTCCAGTACAATAGTGAAATCAGGGGAATTACACTAGATTTGCAGTTATAAAAGTCAAGGTAGGAATCAGTGCAGTGTACTACATAGTAACTTTTTACCATTGCTACAAAATATTTTGAGTGCTCCTTAAGCATTTGGATATTTTCACACCTGTATATACATACTTTCACTACTTCCAGCCTGAATTACTGCTGTTCCTGCTAACAGGAGCCCTGGCAGGCCCTGTCAGCAAACTTCTATACAGCTTCCAGTCACTCATTGTTGTCCATTTCAAACATTTTGGCCACAACCCTCACACTTTTAAGGCATTCTTCCAATGTCTAAGTTGCTGAAGTTGGTGAGATAGAAATGCATGCATTGCAGGCATCTGTATGTTTAGATTTTTTTTAACAAAAACCTAAACTGATTTCCTCAATGATATGCAACCCTTTTGTAAAATCATGTGTAAAAGTAATGGTACCTGAGATACAGGAGTGCTCATCATGATGATTTCTACAAGGGTGGTTTCCTCAAGGCTTGGAAGGCTCATCAACTCCATCATTATGCCATTTTTCTTTGTCTTAATTGCAAGCAGAGGGCACTATAGCAAAAAGAAGTATTTCTAGGATATTTTTTTTTCCTTAAGAGTTGATGTTAGATCATAGTGATTCCAAATTTAAGGCACTGGAATGAGCTGCACAAAGTAAGAATAGTGGAATTTTATGCTTAATCAGGTTTTAGGTTAATCAAGTAGGCTGTAACTCACATAATTGTAATGAATGAGGTGCTTTTCTTTAAACACACCAAAGGAACTGACAATTTATTTACATTACATACACACGTACATTTACCTTTCCAAAAGAAAAGTATAGATGATGCACACAGCAATAAAATTAATATGGAATCTTAGACTCTGGCAATGTAAGATTTGTATTCCAATGCATTAACTGTAGCGTTACTTAAAGCGACTGTGCAAAGTAATATTTATTCTTACATCTGAAATATAAACAAAATCTGTTTGCCAGCTCTAGAATAGAGCTTTTATGTGAAGTTTTAATATGAATCTGTGTAACGCAGTCTTCTGTGTTTTTATAGCTCTGAATCTCAGGAACAGTGTTTCCAAAAGTAGGCATTTATGTGACTATTCTATTGTCTTTTAACTGGCTTTTTTTCCTCATGACTATAAAGTATGCTGGTTTAAGCTGAAATGCCAAGTATCTTCTATTTTTCTCCATATGGTCAGCACTGCTGGGCTTTAGTATTACCATGCTTTGTCAATGTTAATGTAATGGCAAATGATAAAGATGCCCTTTGGCAGGAAACATTTCTAGCCCTTAATAATAAACAATTTCTACACCTCAAATTGCTGCTATACATGAGCAAGTTTAGTCAACCCCTGAAAAGAACCTGTACCTTCTCATTACAGGGCAGCAGTAGTGAGAAAGCAATTCACCAAGCCGTAGGGTTGTCAATCACCCATAATTTCTGCTATGAGTAAATAACTCCAATTGATTTAATCGTAAAAGAATAACAGGAAAACTACATTGATTTCCAAATCCCTAATGTGAACATTAGAACATATTGACTAAGTTGCATGAAAAAAGGTTGTATCCATTTATACGAACTGAAGAAATATCAATATTTGATCATTACTCTAAGAAAAAAATATGGTAGTTTGCAGTCATCTCAAAATGGACTGAACCAGCATTATGCAGTGTAAAGATAGATTCTGGAGGGGTGAAAGTGATAATACTTTCTAGTATTCATAGGCTAAGAAAAGAAAAAAATCCATATTTTGAGGCAAATGCACTTCCAATTATTTGCAATATAGGCTACTTACACAATCCTATAGCACTGGTGTCCTGGGTTCAGCAGTAGCAGTCATTTTTCTCCTTCTTAGCAGCTGGTGCAGTGCTGTTGTTTTGACTTTCAGCCTGGGAACAGCGCTTATAACACCGATGTTTTTAGTTACTGCTCAAATGTTTCATCTGACCAAGGACTTTCTGAGTCTCATGCTCTGCCAGGGAGGAGGGGAAGCCAGGAGAAAGCAGAGACAGGACACCTGACCCAAACTAGCCAAAACGATATTCCATATCACAGCACGTCATGCCCAGTATATAAACTGGAGGCAGTTACCTGGAAGGGGAGATCACTGCTTGGGTCTGGCTGGGGATCAGTTGGTGGGTGGTGAGAGGTTGTATTCTCTTCCCTTGCTATTTCCCTTATCATTATCATTATTGGTGGTTGCATTAGTGGTTTTGTGTTATACTTTAATTGCTGGACTGTTCTTATCTCAACCTGTGGGAGTTACATTTGATTCTCCTCCCCATCCCTCTGGGAGCAAGGGGGAGGAAGGAGGGGGAAGTGAGCAAGCAAGCTGAGTGGCTGACTGGGCTTAAACCACGACAACTGGTAAATAATATAACATTGTTTTTATTAAAGACACCAATTAGCAATAGAAGGCTCACTGTTAGTCCTATTACTGTGCTCACCACAGTAAGTGATCAGTACTCACCAAACCAAATTGTCAAAACAGAAGAATAAGAATATAACAATTTCAAAAAATATTTGATGTTTTCCCAACAAAGATGCCAAAACAATGGTATTTTGGCTCATAGCACATCCTAAACTGACCTTAATTTGCAGTGAAAGGCTCAGCATAAAAATTTGCTTTAAAGTTCTAAGAAATTGGTATCACCTTCAACCTTTTTTTTTTAAATGCAAGGTGGCTGTCAGGGCTTCAGTGCTCTTTAGTGCAGCTTATCCACTGGAAGTGAGAACAGCAAAATCCCTGTGCCCGGCCAGTTCTTTGCAAACAACTGTTAAAAGAGGAAGAATTCTAAACTGCACAGAAGGTGACATCCTGTCCAACTTAGATTTCTGCTCATGCCTTCAAAGACAAATTTTACCTGGATACATCCATTGAAAATCCTGCAATTTGACACCAGCTTTTAACTGCGGGACCTAATGGGTACAGCTGCACTAGTGATATAGTGAGCTGGTGCAGGATAGTTTGACTGGAAATTTGCTTTGTATCTATAGGAGTCTAATGATACATACTTGAATGTACCACTCATGCAACCCAGATAATTTCCCCCTTTGTGGAAGCAGGGTTGAAGTCACACACAGAGGTGTCATGCAGACAGCCTTACCTGTGAGACAAAGCCAGCCACAGCCAGTTTGCCTGGAACCAGTGTCCAAAGCAAACTTAATTGCCAGTAAAGTTGTGAGGCAAACATGTGGTCCTTGATCCAAAGTGTTTTGAAGTATATCACACCCTACACTTTCTTTCTGTGCACTTTACTAGTTAGTAGTGTAGATATTCCTATATCTTTCTGTGATCCATTTCAGCTTTGCCATGGGATTTTGAAGAGTACTCAAGAGCATAGGAAGTTTCAAGTGTAGCTCAAGCAAATAATGAGATGTAATTGCACACTTAAGGACACAAAATAGTCAGTAAAGTTTATTCCAAAACCCAAAGATTCTGCCCTTCAGAAATAATCAGAGAAAATGTTCTTTTATGACCAGAATTAGCAGCTTGCTCTGCAAGACAAAATTTGCTGAAAGCAGGCAAACAGGAAAATACAACTAACCGAACATGAAAACCTCTTGCAGAGGCTTGTGAAATAGGTAAAAAACAAATAAGGAAAATAGTCACTCGAGCTATTTGGCATACAAAACCAAATACAAGACAGTAGGAGTTTTGACAAATGAAGACAGCAAAGTTAGGTGAGTTGTCTGAATATGCATGTGAGTCCAAATGTGGAAAATTGCAAGTTCAGTTAGAACTCAGATTCAAAGTCCCTGAAGTCACTGGGAAAATTCTCATTGATCTCATTGACTGAATTAATTTGAAAAAACTTTGCTCAACAGAAAAGTATTATTGCAACATTAAACAGGAACTGCAGGATCAAACATGTTGGGCGTCTTTTAGCTAGAGCATTGAAAGAACCTATCATATGCTGTGTCGTATGTTGTGATGCATGATTTTTCAAGAGGAGATGTGTTAAACATCTGGGCTTTATAAACTTTCTCAAGTATAATTGACGACTATAGGTCTGTTCATAAATAGGGGAAGACTTTTTATCACAGCTCTGTAGCACACAATGAACTTGCGTGTCAGCAATATTCAAACTGCAATTGTGTTTATGCGGCAGTGTAGCAACACGCTGTCATTCTGTGCTCAATGTTTAATGGGCTATAAGAAGGTTAACCGATTATACTTTAATTGTGAGTAACCTATTCATTTTTTTTCTAATTTTTTTATCAGAAAAGTTTGTGATTTTGGTCTGGAATATTATAAAGAAGGTTGTGGCTTAAAGACATGTTGAATTTATGAGTAAACAGCCACTCAATGAGCTATAAATCCAAGAAATGTTTCTTATTCAGAGTGGATGAGAAAAACCTCCTATTTTGGTGATGCTTAAGATTATATATCTAGATAGTCTAGTGAAAATCATAAATATTGTATTAATTTTTATGACTAAATATTAACTTAAAAGAAACAATTGATATATTAACTGTCATCTTTATATTTAGGAACTGAATACAGTATATAATTGATGGCTGCTATGTACTGAAAAATTCTCTTTACTTTGACTATACAGATCTTAGCAAGCCACAGTCTTTGCTGTTTTAGTCGATTGCTTGAGGGGAACCATTCCTGCCAACTCCAATTCTGGTCCTTCATCCCTAAACTTCATTTGAGTTTGGAGCAAGGTCTTATGATAGACAAGTCATGACAGTTCTCCATTGGTCCTTTGAGAAATAACAGCCTTCTGTCTTTTTCTCTAACTTTAAACACAGGTTGTTTTTTTTTTTTCTATGGGGTAAGATGTTTACATCCTCAACTAGATCTAGAAAACAAAGATGATTTAATTTCACTGATAAGGCTCACATACATTTCAGTTCTCATTTAAATATCTCATTTAAATAGCAGAATAATCCCAGATCTATGAAAAACATAGAAGGGAGACAACTTTTCAACTTCAATAGCAAAGCCAAAGATTGGATCACTGTGCTATTTCCCAAGTTCCCTATAACAAATCATCTGCCAGAGATGGAGAACTTACAATGGAAAAACCTAAACCACTTATATCTTGTCCTTGAAATAGAACTCTCCAGAAATGTAGCAAAGTACTTTGTCCAGCTAGGATCCATACTGAGATGAGGTGCAAAAATTACAGAGAAAAGTGGTACTTTTCAGCGGCACTGTGGAATGGTCATGTTTTCTGGGAACCATGGGTAGTTGCAGCATGACTCGTAGCAAGAGTGTGCAGCTGAACTGTGTGGAGATGGCTGTGTAAGGTATCCATATGCTCTACAATATGAGCTTACCTCTGCTAGGAATGACTGCAATTACTTACTTCTCTGATTTCCTAACAGAGTCTGCCTGGAAATACAGTAGCTCCTACACATGCATGAAAATCAATGCGGAAAAATATTAGACCAGCTGAAATCACTCAGTCAGGGTGATTCCAGGGAAAGTCAATGAAAATATTTGTCACAGTCAGCATTTAGACAGAACGTGAGGACCATGAGAACTACTTATGGATCTTTCCATGGTCAGCATCATGGTACGAAAAAAAGTGTCATTTCAGTTGGCCAGTGACAAAAAACATGAACTCACGCTATTAATTATCTTCTAACGGGCCGAATGTTGCCCACTGGATCACCAATCCTTTTTTTTAAATCCATTGGAAATAAACCAAGAATGATAATGAAAAAAAAAAGAAAATATCTGAACCCAGGACAACCTTTGACTGCCATATCACACCAACACTGATTTAAAATTACAAGATTCCTCAGGAAAAATGAAGCATTGGGAAAGTATTTATCACAGACCCCTGTTGTAACTGGTACAGTGTATCATCATGTACCAACTTGTTTTGGAAGTTGTGAGTTTTGTAACCCACCTCCTAATCCACTGGATATTAGGAAACGCGCTCCAGAGTCCTTTAAGCTTTACATATTAAAAATACTTGGAAATGAAGTTTAATCAGTTACCAGACACAAAATCAAATTTTTGAAAACCAAACCCAATTACTTACATTTAAGTGCCACAAAGCTATTATATATTTGGTTAAATAAGAGCAATGAAGAACCCAAAAAGACTACCACTAATTTCCATGTTTGTTGCACTGTTTTAGAATTGCCATAAGCCATAGCTTTAACAGAAATACAATCTGCTGCAGTATGTTTTATTTTCAATGTTAAAATAGAAAAGGCAAAACAAGCAGAGTGGGCTAAGTCTTCACATTTTTTTTTTTCATTAGATATTCTGAAAGATCTGATCATTAATGCATCTCACATCCTCTTTTTGGCAGCTGGGACAACTCACATTTATTTGTTGGACTCTGGCTGTGGGAGTTAGAGCAGCAGACTGCCGACAGGACTCATTGTTATGTCTCTGAGCCAGTCTTTCTCACATCTTGATGTTCGGCTTTTTCCAAATGAGAATTTGTTTTTTAATTAACAGGCAAACAAACAAAGAAGGAGGCTGTTAGTTCTGGAGCAAGGAGTGCTTGTTGGTCAGCATCTTAGGACAGCTGGTGCAGGGTGGAGAAGAAAGAATTTAATACAGAATTGAGTTTGCTTCCAGATGTTGATCTCTTGTTGAGTCTTTCTACAGGATGGCCGGCCACAGCAGAGCTCGAGGACTTGCCTGAGAGAGCTGTGCGCCTTTGTGCCATGGGCTTTTGGCAGCACTTCCCACAGCCACATGGAAACCACAAATTCTCTAGAAACCTGCTGCTTCTCAGGGCAGGATGTGTCCCTTCTGCTTTGGTACAGGGTGGTGTCTTACCATGGTGAAGCAGCCATAGCAGAAGCTGTGCTAGCGTGCTCTGTACAGTCCAGCTGTTGAGTGGCAGAACATCTTAAAGAACTGTCAGGAGCATAACTGCAGGCAATGATTGACCTACATAAGACTGGGGGTTGGACTAGATGATCTGGGGGTTGGACTAGATGATCTTTTGAGGTCCCTTCCAACCCTTAGGATTCTGTGATTCTGTGACTGTTGCTTACCCTGCAGCTGTGTGGATCCCCAAGAGGAACTGCAATAGCCAAAAGGAGCATGAAACAATGTAGTTAAACTACCTTTCTCATCTGCTAATCCCAAAAATCCTCTGGGGATGTGCCAGTAGCAGAAGTCTTCCCAGGATAATTACATTGTCCAAATGCCAGTGCAAAAAAATGTGGGTTGTGTCCAGTTCAGTTTTCTGTACTCTTATCAGTTCACCCCAGGAACTTCACATTCACTTTAGGACTTTTCCTCTAAAACATTTAAGTTTGGCTTAAGCTCTCTTCTGGAACAGGTTGATTATGTGGAGGAAAACACCAGTTTATCTGAATAAATACCCGATGTTTCAATTACATTTGAATGTTACTCACCATGCACATACTTAAAACAGTTAAATTGACTAATAGTTACCTCAGTATTTATTCGCCTGTTCAGTCTTGTGCTTCTGTTACCTCTCTGAGAACGTTATATTGCCTGGAGAACTGGGGTGTAATTTTCACCAAATTTGTTTAATAGCTGCTATAGTTAACACACAGGTGATAAACAGGCCTTGTATCCACCAGGAGCTCGATAACTATAAAGCAGTACATTGCCAGCACACTGAAGCAACAAAGCAGTTGCTAAGGATGCAGTAGTTGAGACTGGAAAGGGCTATGCAAGGTTTTTCTCAGGGCTGCCCACCTGTCTTACCCCTTCATATCCCATTCTGTCACAGCCATGTCAGCAGAGATAGTGATGTAAATGTGACCTTGAGGTTTATTATTTTAAACACAGCAGCATGCTTACATTTATATAGTCCTGCAGTTCTGAAGCACTTATATTGCCATAAAGACAGTTAGTCTAAAATAAATATTCCCACAAGTCAAATAAGCTAAACCAGTATAAAATACCTTGACACTAGCATTACTGTGCCTGTACTACTAGTCTTGATATAACACTTCCAAACAAATTATTTATGCCAGCACAAGATGCATTCCTAGGCTTCATTTTTCTTGAATAAATGACTTTGAGGTAAGGATATTCTTTGAAGAACAGCAATGTATTTTAAAAACAAAGTCAAGCTCAAAGCAGGAGAGGGCAGATAAATAAACATAAAATGCATGTGTGGCTTCAGTGGTAACAGTCTGAGAAGCAGTTTTTAACACAGTTCTTATTAGCCTGTAGGCTATTGAATAGCATCTCCTTACACAAGCCATTTCAACAATACTTAGTTTAAGTGAAAAAACAAACAAAAAAGAGTGAACAAAACTCCCTGTTTACAAAGCTTCTAAGGAGAGATTTTCACTGCACCACTCATAATCATGACTAACTGCAAATGTAAGATAATTCATATAGCTAATCTTCTTATGGGGAAAAAAGTGCTGGTCCAAGTAAATGTGATTTGAAAATGTCTTCAGCCACTTTGGTTTATCCTACATTCAATTCTCTTAACAGCAACACAACAGAAGGGCTTTTCTAGCAGAGTTGCTTATTTTAAAATAATTCAGAACAAGGAGAGTCTCTTTAATTTGAGACAAGTTACTGGACCCCCTTTTGTTTACCTGGTAGCACTGCTTTTCCTCCTACCTGCTGTCTTCCCAAGTTGCAAACAATCATTCACACCAGGGAACACAGTGGCCTTACCTGCTTTTAATTTCTGCATCATTTTAAATCGTGCCATCATTGCAGGTATGGCCAGGCTTTTGTTGAGGCTTCTTTAAAGTAAAACAAATACATTCTGATCTACCTGCTTAAATCTGTCAAGAGCCCATTTGTATGCATGCAGCTAATGTGCTAGAAATAAAAGCCACAACCTGTCGAATAAACTCCTGCACCTGTATGGAGCAGCTAAATTGTTCCATCTACCATTATTCTCAGAGATCAAAGGGCCCTCACTGTGAGAGGCTCTGAAGAAATAAAGAAAATGATAGACCTACTTGTCCTTGAGCAAAAAAAAGAAGGGGTGGGGGAAAGAAAGAAAAGTGGACTAGTTCAGCTACCTGAAGGAGCTTTTGTTTGGCATGGGCACAACATGAACGCATTCTTTCACATTAAAACCCAAGAGGAAGAAATTCATTCACCCTTATTATAGTGACGTAGCTATGGCATTGATGTGTTTTTAACCTTGAATAATTGTTGTCTCTAAAGCTCCAAAC
Source organism: Agapornis roseicollis (assembly GCA_002631895.1). Classification (NCBI taxonomy): domain Eukaryota; kingdom Metazoa; phylum Chordata; class Aves; order Psittaciformes; family Psittacidae; genus Agapornis; species Agapornis roseicollis. The sequence goes on from NDXB01014571.1 coordinate 85,105, forward strand.
AAGTTTTATCCTGTCCACAGGTCAGTTTTGTTACAAAGGCCAATTAGTGGTGCTACCTTAGCCTGCAGCAAAAAGCCAAGTAATGGTGGGGCATGCCCCATCCAGAGGTGATGAATAGCCTGTAAAGCTATAATTTGAGAAGGGGGAGGGGGGCTTTGAAGCATTTACCTTACATGGAACTCCATTGTCACTGCAGGCTGTTTGATCTTTAAATAATTTACTTAATGATCTCACCATGGGAGCAATTGGCTGAGCAAGATTAGGTTGTAAGGGCCTAATGGACATGGGAAAACTTAAAATTACTAGAAGAGAGGTATGTACAGAACTGAATTTTTTTTTTTCCTGTATAGATTGTTGATTTATATGGGGGGGAAGCTAGAAATTACAGCATTTGCTTGATGTGTTCTGGCAAAAGAAACAAGAAGAAATTCTGCATTTGGTGAATGTTTCAGGGAATTTCAATCCTTACTCTTTAAATGTTTGTGGGTTTGTTTTGCTTCTCCTTTAAAAAAGTGACCAAGGGAAATTATTGTTTTATAATAGATTAATAGGTCAGCAATAAAACCCTTTGGCCACTGCGAATAGGCTGTTCTTAAAAGGTCATGCTTAGCATAATATTTCATTTTTGAAAAATAAAGGGTTGGAAAGTCTGGAGCAGAAGCCTGTGAATGGTAAAAGTATAGCATGACCCCTTTTACTCAGTAAATATTGTAAAATATGAATTAGCACACTTTGTAATCACATGAAAACTGAGCACCATTTTGTAGATACAGTATTTGGGCTATTCTGCAGTATCCTGAATATACAACATTAGTTACTGAGGCACACTTTAATTACTTGCAGATAGCAATTGTTGCATTCCTGTGATATAGCACACAATTTTATAGGAAATACAAAAAATACAAAAAAAAAGTTAATTAGGCCTGTGGAAGAATTTTAGACACGTTAGTATTGATCCCTCTATAATAACTTACATAGTTTATTTATAGATTAATACCTTTATGTGAAACTAAAAGTATTATGAAGAGTTTGAGACATACCTACCTATCACAAGCAGTCTCTAAACCTCTCTATTTTAGATAATTAAGGGTAAGCATTTAAAAAATCTCTACAAATACAAATAAAATGTCTATATAAATTCAAATAAATAGGGTAACAGTCTCATCTGCTTTGAAAAAAAAAAAAAAAGCTCATCTAGCTTTTTAAAAAGTTCTTAGAAGGTGAACCATTTCTGTCCCTGAATCAGGAAGAAAATGACACAGTATCTCTTACTGATTTTGATTCTTATATGAATTTAGAACATTATGTTTATTACTACAGCTCATTCAATATCTTTTGAGAAATTTTGAAACTTAATTTCTTCAAGATTCCTGCACTTTCAGTTGTTCTTTCTATTTCTTCAGGCCTCTCTTTCTCTCCTTTCTCTTTCAGGCCTTACAGATAAAGGAGTAAGACTCAAGAAGTTGCAATAGACTACACCGAAAAAGCATAACCTATGAGGAGGGCTGAAAACAGATGGGAAACACCACTCCTGCACTTTTTCAAAAACATTTCAAAGAAAAATCATCATCTGTAAAAAGCCATGCGACAAGAGGGTTCTATTGGGGAAGAGCGGGAGTGTATTTAACAGATGTGAAGATGTTACCTGATGCAACTCATTGGCACATGCTTTCACTGCAGATCTAAGCTTATTTAAATTGGGGTTTTTGCAGTAGAAATTCTGGAACCCTGTTATTGAAAGAAAGTTAAAACCTCAAGTTATAAGATGCAAAGGACAAGCCTGATAGTCCCTGCCCATCTGTTTCTACCATGAGAACTTTGATTTTATGTACTTCTTATGTTGACTTGTGGGTTGATCCTTCATTTTTGTTGAATTTTGGATGAAGAACAGAGTTGAGGACAGCTCAATGACAAGAAAGTATGGAAGCCAGAGCTAGACCATCAGTGCCGTCCTGCCCCAAAACTGGACACACTTCTGGTGGGTTTGGAGGAGAAGAAAGAAACATTGGAATTGGTGCAAGAGATGAGTAAGTGAGAGCAGTAGTGTTCGTTAATTTTACTAGCAAATTGACAACATTGGTGGAAATGTATTGTAGACTTCAGTCACTGACACTGGAAAACACACAATATTTAGGTGTGATAGGTTTACCTTTTTTTTAGTTGCAGGCTCAGCTGATAATCTAAACATGTAGATTTTATAGTCCACTCTTCCATTCCATTGATTACATGTTTGGTATAAGATATAGTTCAAAATAAAGGCAAAAAATTACCTAGAATTAACAATTAATTTAAAATAATATCTTACGGTTTAATAGTAATGCATTGTTCCAAAACTGGAATTATAAGTTTAACACATATGATTGTGTATTTTAATTTTATGCATTTCAAAATTATTTAAATTATGTGTAGTGTTATGTTGGTGATCCCTGTCCTGCTCTCCCAAGGACCCCACCAAATCTTTCCCTGTTAAAAGAACTAAATAAACATTAAATACTTAGGAATGGTTTGGAGCAGTAATAGGTAAGAGTCCTGAGTTGAAATCAATACTTCCAGGCAGAAAAATAATCTCTTACTTAAACAAAAGGAGTGGTCCAAGAAATAATATTCCTGCCTCATATGAGGCCATGAGTATGGTCAGAAGCAAATACATCACTGCTTAGTGCTGCTGTGACATAAACATAAAGTCATGAATACAAACCCAATGTGTTTTTTCATTGTCAGAAATAAAACCAAAAAGGGAAAAAAAGGAAGACAGCAGAGTCTTTGGTAGAGTGTCCAAAGCATATCCATACTGTAAGGGAGCAAGAGTGAAGGGAGTAGAGGAGGATGATCACCAGCTACCATGTCTTTAAGAAGGGGGAGACTGTACACTGCAGCACACATAAAACCCCCAGCCCTCAGAGATGGCACGGTTCAACCTTGGAAGGAACTAGAGCAAACAGCAAGACTGTTGGTTGATCTTCAATTACCTACTACAAACTCAGGAATGTTGCATCCCAACTAGAAGGAAGTGCAGCAGGGGGGGCAGGAGACCTCCCTGGATAGATAAAGAACTGCTGAGAAAAATTCGAAGGAAAAAAGAGGCTTATAAAAGGTGGAAGCAAGGACAGGTGGTCTGGGAAGGATACAGGGATGTTCTCTGGGAAGTTAGGGACCAGATGAGGAAAGCTAAGGCACAGTTAGAATTTAACTTGGCTAGGGACGTTAAAGATGACAGGAAAGGATTCTGTAGGCACACTGTGAATAAAAGACAGACAGGGACAACTTAGCTCCGCTCCGGAAGCTATCGGGTGAACTGGCTATGCAGGATTNGGGACGTTAAACAGGAAAGGATTCTGTAGGCACACTGTGAATAAAAGACAGACAGGGACAACTTAGCTCCGCTCCGGAAGCTATCGGGTGAACTGGCTATGCAGGATTTGGAGAAGGCTGAGGTTCTGAATGACTTCTTTGCCTCAGTCTTCACTGGCAAAGGCTCTGACCACAACACCCAAGTCTTGGAAGGCAGACGCAAGGACTGTGAGAATGAAGAGCTTGGGCCCACTGTAGGAGAGGATC
>NDXB01014572.1:6408-22131 GCA_002631895.1 Agapornis roseicollis
TCTTTTCTTTTCTTTTCTTTTCTTTTCTTTTCTTCTTCTCTTCTCCTCTCCTCCTCTCCTCTCCTCTCCTCTCCTCTCCTCTCCTCTCCTCTCCTCTCCTGTTCTCTTCTCTTCAGATACTTTGGATGAAAAAAGAAAAATAAACTGACTTTTCATTGCTTCGTGGAACTGCCATGTGAAACTGTTTATCTTATGGTAGTGATTTCCCTTCACAGGGATTGAAATATACCATAGTGACATCAAGAAATACATCTGCTTCCACACTGAAACTGTTGCTAATGATTGATTGTTAAATATTTGGGGGAAAAACCCACAGAATGTAACTGGCAAATTGTCATATTATGGTATTTTCCCATATTGATGAAAACAGAAATGTAACTGGTCTATATATTTACCAATGAGTGTCTTTTAAAGGCAAAACCTAGCTTTCTCTATATGGACAAAAATTTGGAGAAGTTTCGTCCTTATTAATTTTCTTTTCTTTGTATTTAGTTCACTCAGATAAATATATAAAAAAAGCAACTGTATCAAAAGATGGTTTATTTAAGTTTTTGTTAAAGTTTTCAGATAAACACCAGTATCAGGGATAATTTTAACACATTACTTTACCTAAAACAGTGTGCCTTCAATACGAGAATTTATTGTTTTCTGGATTAATACACACATCTGCTGTAATAATTCATTTTCTGTTGTTACAGTATAAGATTTTATGGTGTCATTAATTATCTACTTCAGCCGGAGGCATTTTTGCATGATTTGTAGAGAGATCTGTGACATCAGTGAAGAACTGTATTAATCATACGCAGATATTATTTGTAAGGACCCTGTTAGCAATTCCAAATTGTGTATGTTACAGTCCACAAGGACCTGACATGTATTTTAACTTTTAGCCTCCATTTTTATGACAAACTCCCTGCCAATAACAACAATTCACTGCATGAAACAAAGCCAAATGAACTGTCTCTTTGGGAATGGCTACATCCTATTTGTTACTATTCTATCAAGGCACCTTCACTGGTATTTACTGGTTTGGAAACAGGGCTGGATTTTAGGAAAAATATCTCTCTTGAGCACATGATAGCAAGAACTATAGCAGCAGAAAATAAAAGTCATAGTTTAGTTGGAGAAGTCTCACAATACTTCACCAAAACTTGTAAATTTGAAAATCCAGGTCTTGATTTTTGTATTTTCTCCTCTCCTTCCCTCACCTCTCCACCCCTATCCCCTCCCCTGCTAGCTGTTAACATTTTAAGGCTATTGAAAAGCCCCTGTCTAACTTTGCCAGGCAGTAGCATAGTCCAGTTTGGCTCTGTGGAGCTATTGATATCTTACCAGATCCTATTGACACCTGACTATTTATATACAATAAATTACCAAGAAAATGTATTCAAAAGGCTCTTTGATTTTATTAGTTATGAAATAATCTTGAAATTCTCTATGCAGCCTTACTACAATTTATTCTGAGTTTATTTGAATAAGGTCTGATCCTATGCAGATTTCTCTGACGGAGAAATAAATAGGTTGGGTTGACAGATGAAATTTCACCTGTATTGCCCTAAGAACTGCATTTATTTCAGGAGGACAATACTGGAACCATCCTCACTCACAACTGCTTTTTGGCAAAGAAAATAGAGCAAACAATTAAAAAATAACCAAACCAAAACAAAACAGAAAAGCATCAAAACCAACCAAACCTCCACAGCCAAACCCAAAACCAATAAAAAACCCTCCACATTCATAAACTAACTGTCATAGAAGTTTAATTCTTTTCCATACGTGCTAATGAAAGAAAAAAAATAAGGGTCAGAGAGTCCATGAAGCCATCCAGAGTTTCCACTGCTGCCGCTACTTTAAGGAGGAAATGGATGCTTGGATGAAAAGTGACCAAAACAGTGGTTCTGCCTGGAAGGGTCAGCATTACTAATAACTGCAACTCAGATTGCTTCACGATGCAGGCATACTGAGTGATACTAGCCTGGGAAAGCAGTCAGGGAGGAAGGGTAGGAGTATTTCACACAAGTTGGGTGCTTTTCCATGTCTTTTATCTTGTCCTGTGATCAGCTCTTAAGTGCCCGATATGTATGTGTGGTTTCTTAAACATCCTATTTTGTAGCTAACCCTAATTCAGTCTTAGTAATGTTTTGTTTGGCCCTGATTCTCTTTGAACAAAGCCTTTCAGGAAACCCCTCCAAGCAGCTGTTTTGTTATGAGACCTTTTGCTAACAGGCTCAGAATCCCAAATTCCTTTTATTTAATTATTGAAAAATAATTATGAAAATCCAGTATCTTACTAAGTTGGATATAATGTGGTCTTGAGATGAGCGCATTACTTGATGTGTCTGAAGATGTTCAACAGTTAGATTTTCACAGAGAAGTTAATTCCTTGGGTAATTCCAAAGCTATAAAATACAGATTCCTTTCTGTCTGTCAACTGTTTTACTTGATATCACTGAAGCCAAGGGTAAAATTTCTACTTGGCTCTACATGTTACAGCAAAGATCCATGCAATGTTTAAGAGTTTCTCACGTATTTCTGTGCATTTGGATAATCCAGCGCTCAAAGCTTCTATTCCAATTCTGAGTTATTGGGTTTCGTCTCTTCAGTCCAGATCCCTAAGAATACTGGGATTTTCTGAAGGAACCCGTTATTTTAGAGTTGTTTGTTATCCACTACTAAATGTGTATATTAATCTAACCAAATGTACATACTGATGAATATATGTCAGAACATAACACAGGAAGTACAGTGGGCATCACTTAGTGATAAGAAGCAGTATAAGCAATATTTCTCACACAGACCACCAGACAGAGGAAAGAGTCTGTGTAACTTTGTCAAGCTTGTATGAACTACAGGAAATACATGGGTTTAGATTTGCATTAAGAACATTCACAAAAGAACTACTTTAAAAACTAGAAGGTGTGCATTTCAAAAAAACAAGATGCTGGCATACAGGCATTAGAAATGTCCTTTGAATGCTAAGAAGGTCTTTTTCTAAGGAACAGCATCCTGCAGCTTGTAGTTAACACAGTAACTTCTTAGTTTTGCTCAGAGAGTGCCAGCAAATTATCACCAGGGAGAAAATAAAACTGACTTTTCCTCGTGTTATTGGTCCGGGGTTTTTTTTTTTCATGGAAAAAAGACTTTCAGACCCTAAAAATTCAGTACAATTATTTTTGGAAAACCAGGAGGACTTTTCCATTGCTTGCAGAAGAGGGGCAAACAAGAGATTGTATTTTGTTGTTAATATCAACTACTTTGTGGATTTGTAACAACAAAATAATATATGTTCTTACAAAAACATGAGGCACTGAACAAAATCAATGCATTGACCATCAATCGTATCAATTGCCTTCAATTACACTTATAATCATAGAATCATAGAATCACAGAATAGTGAGGGTTGGAATTTGCCATCTTAATGTAACCATTATAGAGAAGCACAGTTCCTCCAGATTAGGTTGAAGGAACTTTTCACTATTGGATTGAATTTGAAATTCCCCTCATATCCCTCTCCCTTATATGTGAATTTTTGGCTGCCTTCTGTTATTGAAGGAATAGGGCTAGTATTTGAGGGCAAAAGTAATAGCTGCCTGCCTGGAAAAACTCAGACAAGGACCAGATCTTCATCTGGTGTTAATGAATCTAGAGGTTTCAGTTTCATAGAAAAAAGTTACATTACCCAGATGAGGATTTGGCTTATGGAATTTTGTACATTAAATTGTCATCCATTTGTTGAAACTTTCCCAAATGTTTCTGTCATCCATGAAGTCTCTACAATAGCTTCTTCTAGCATGTTTGAATTTGTTTACTCCTTTGGCTTTGGCTTAAGAGAAGGATCTGTAATCTATGAGAGACATTACCCATAGATCTAGTAGTATCATGAACTTAAGAATCGCCAAAATCATCATCAGACAACTTTGTCTGTGGGATGGTATCCTCCACTCTTACCAACCCACACTTAACACTCACACAGGAGGGATGGGAGAAAATGGATGCGCAGCACCTTTGTTTCTCATTTTTAATTTTTTAACTGACTCTGCTGAAAGCTCCCTTATGAAAGCCAGAGCTGCTACAGACTTCCCATGTGTTTTGACTGCAGCAGTTCCCAGCAGACCTCTTATGCAGCCAAAGCATATGTAGAGCACAGTAGTGCTCCAGCCTGATCCACTTGCCCTATATTTGTAAACCAGGAGGTAGAAGAGATGTTGCAACCCCATTAAGCTATTCTGGCTCCTCAAAGAATCTCTCTTAAAGCAGATAAAGTCCCCACTACCAATCTTACATGACTTAGGCTTCTGAAGTAACCTGAAAACTATGGACCACAGATTCAGTTCACAGAGACTACAGTGATGATGAATAGTAAATGTCAGCAAAGAATCATGACTCTAGCCACCAAACCATTAGGCAGTTCTGAAACAACTTCTTCTTTGAAACTTTACCGTTAACTTACAAGCTCAAGATCAAAATTCTCCAGCTGCTGGCACTGAACTGGATGAGACTATGTGCAGTTATGCACAATTCTCATCTAGACTGTTTAAAAAATAGATGGAGTCTTAAAATAATTGTAGAAATCAAAACCAGTAAGTGTATCTTCTTCCTACTCTCAGATTCTAAAAAGCAGATGTACTCAGTTTTCAAGGTCCTTACTGATTTCCTGTATTATATATTCTTGATACCTTTCTTAAATAACTTCAGAACCATATTTTATATGCTCCTGGAGGAACATGCTGTGTCTGCACTGTTTCTATGCAGAGCACAGGATTAGGTAAACTTTTTGAGTACTGATATTAATAATGCTACAAACAATTTGCAACCCATGCCAAAGCATAATATCACTTAGAGTAAGGTGGAGAGTATCTAGATTTCTACATGCCAAGATAGAGATAATGAATTTTAATCTCATACAAGCAATGGTTAGAGAAGAAAAATGTACTGGCAGTTAAGTTTTGGCAAGTAGCACTGAAGAATTAGGAGACAGAAAGCAAACCACAAATGTCTGGAGAATGGGGAAAAAGCAGCCTTCCATCTTCCTACTGAAAAACAGAATAGCCACAGACAGGAGCTCTTTGAGAGGAAGCAGGCATTTTCCTTTAAATGGCAAATGAAAATAAGCTACTTGAATAAAACAGACTGGCAAGATGTGGCATTCATGCCTTCCACTGGAGGCTTGTGTCAAACACAACAAAGCTCTTTCCTAGGGACCATTTGTGTGAGTAAAACCAGACTTCCACAGCACACAGTGGAAAATCTGGTGGTCTACTGCTTTGTAACACCAGCAACAGCAGCAGTGCTGGCCCAGTAGCTCCTACATGAGGGTGGCAGTCCGGACCACAGCTGGCTCCTGGAGGGTTCCTCTACCATCTGCTCTCTGCATGGGGGTCACGGCTCTGTGCTCCTCTCTGTCTCTCCATCAGCAGTGAGCCTACGTACGTACTCATAGCCTGGATGGCTTAGTAAAATAAACTAGTGTAATAAAAAGGTTAGAAGCAAATCCAACATAAATGTCTTCTCATTCTCCTTAAAAATATTATTTTAACCAAGTTTTTTGGTATCTCTCACTTATGGTCCTGTGTGTACAAGTCAGAGGCCCAGATCTCCAAATCATATGCTTCTCACCTGCCCTGAGCTGTGAGTTACTTCCCTTTTCATTGGCTCCCTTGAGCACAGTCTGAGATACCAAGGCAGATTATTCTCTCTGGAGAGCATCTTGAGCACGTTAGTGTTATTCCTCTTTACCATACCAAAACCACCAGTGGTTATGCAAACCATCTGTGTGGTTATCTAATTGCTGTTACCTGCTTTTCCTAGGGCTGAGTCCTTGCCCTTTGTGAAGGCAACTGCCTTTCTTTCTCTTAGACCAACTGCTGGGTAGCTCACCCATGATTTTAGCTACTGAGAATCAGGGCTGCTAGTACATTGAAAAGACTGCACAAAGCAACTGTCACATATATATTTCCTTGAGAATGCTTTCTGGTATATCTTTCAGTGGAAAACATGGCACTAAGATAAATGACAGACTTGGTCAGAATGGGCAGTTCAAGCCCAAAGGCTCCAAGCACTCTCCAGTCCCTGTTTATCCAGATACCAAAGGCACCTGCAGCCTACACATCCACTGTAGGTGAGCACCTGCAGTTAGACAGTATGACTCCAGACCTTGTTGCTCAGCCTGCACATGTCTACAACAGAAACTTCTTCCTCTCCAGCTTTTACCAGTGTTTCTGTTGGACCATAAGGATCTCAAAAAGTTTTTATGGCAGGAATACTATTTTAAAGAGAAAACTGAAGCAAAATATGGGTTATGAAAGTATGCAAAGGGTCCCTCTTCCACTCCCATTTTCTATACCAGTGTCCTGCCTTCTTTGTTTTACCCAAGAAGCACATAGGGATCCAAAAGGAGGTGACCAGTCCCTTTCCTACAGGGGCTATACAGAGTGGTGAACATGCATGTTACAGTCTGTGGGGGACTTTCCTCCTCCCTTGGGGGGAAACACACCTCCTTGCTAACCTTTACTTTCTCTTGTGCACAGATGCAACACAAAAGGCATCCCAGCCTATCTACCTAAAACTGCTCTGTCTTCCAGGAGGGCACCTGCACAGAGGGTGAGGGAAAGGCAAAGGTGGTTTGGCCCTGTTAGTTGAAATGCTGGCTCAGTTCCGGAGATAGCAAATGTTACAGTCTGTGTCTCATTCTGACCACTAAACAATATTGCTTTTGGACAAGTGCTTAGAGCAGCTAGAGTCTTTAACCAAATCTCTTATTTCTTCCCCAAGTTTCCATCAGACTGGTTTACAACATCTTTTGCTCATTTTAAAGGTTGGGATAAAGCCCTCACTGAAGTCAGCAACCTCAGCGCAGACTGGTGCCATTTACATGCCTTATTGCCAACAGCAAGCCCTGAGAATCATGAATGAGAGCTCAAACATCAGAGACTGCCTAAAAAAATTAAAATAATAATAATAATTTTTAAAATAACATTTTAAAATAACAAAAGGACATTCTTTTCATTACATGGCTGACGCTGGAAATTTAGGTTCCATTTTTTTCCAGTCCTTTTCCACTGTCTTGCAGCCTGGAGATATATTTTGTAAACATGAAAGCTGAGATTAAACACTTCTGAGCACTGGTACATTACAGTTCCTCTACCAAATTTCACCACAAGGCCCTGGGAGTTGGTAATATAATGCAAATGCTGCTTAAGCAGTTATTTTGAATCTGCAAATAAAGTTAAGGAAATTAACTCAATAAAGTTTTTCTTCCTATTTTAAAGTAATTTAAATATTTAACATAGACAATGGACCATGTTTTAAATGATGCAAGGTCTGACAGGATTGTTACAGAGTCTGAAAGTGAAAACATGGTTTGTTTGATCCTGAATCTCTTGCCATGTCTGTGTTTACAAGAGACCACTAGATATCCAAACCTGGTTTTATGTGCAACATGATATTGTTTGCCCATAAAAATGTAGTAGCAAACAATGAGGCAGTTTTAGAAAAGGTAGTTGTTGTCCTCAGTGTTGTAAAGGCAGGAACTGGACCTTTTGCACTTCCTAATCAATGTATTCACATTTATACACACAGAAAAGTTTTCTTTTCCTGCATAATTCTATAACTGAAAACTGCTCTTTCTATTAGAAACAGTATTTCTAGTGCCTAGATTTGATTACATGATTTTCTCTTCATTTCACACCTTCTAAAAGCGCAGATTTCCCATCACTACTTAAAATTTGCAATACCACTCCATTCTTTTCAACTATCCTGGAGAAAGAGTTGAAACAATCTCTGGTGAGGGTTAGTCTGAATCAAACAAGCTTCCATTAAGTGGCACTAGCTTCTAGTAAATTGCCCTAAGCAGTAGTGAATCTTCATGCCTGTTCTAAGACTTGTTAGTTTTAAGAAATTCCTATGAATTTTAAGTTTCCAGTTCTAAATGGTTCCATTGTGGTTTCATTTAGATCTTTGTCACCCTCTAGTGTCATGACAATGGAAGCCAGAAGCAAAACAGGCACAGCAGCGGTACCTGAAAGCTATCCACACAGACCTAGGATTATATCTACAGAAACAACCAGGATACAGGCAACAGATACAGCAGGTGTTGTCATGCTATTGCATGACACATAACAAAGAATGAATAGACAGCTGTTGATGTGGATTAGGATGCTATAATCATCTGTCCCTGCTGAGGCCATAGGGAGGCAGCTGCAGTCTTTGTGCAGCTGTGTTACAACACGGGTTGCCAAGCAGGAGAGACCACGACACTTCAGAAAGTGCCTGCCAAATCTCTCTTTGCCTGGACTTATCAGTGACTCACAAAAACATTTTTGAAAAGCAAATGCTTTTGTGTTTGAAAGGCAGTGTATTGCATCCAGCAAACTCCTGCTGGTGGTGTCCAACATGAGATCTCTTGGCTGCCATGTATTACAACTTCTGTCTTTGGCCAAACACATTCCCCTTCCAGGATAGGATAATGCTGTTCAGTCTATTTTAGGTGAAAGCAAATAAAACATGAGTCCTAACTTTTCCTCACAGTTTTCCACAATTATATGAATTAAACATTGGTCTTGATGTGCCTCAACACATCTGTTTGATCTTCAACTTTGTCAAAATCACCTGAAGTCTCAGTCTCTGATACCAACATTACCTGTTGAAACTCGATCTTCCTATTCCCCATGATTGCTACATACATGTTCTATGTGGGCTTTTATCCACACTGGTATTTTTTCACCATTTCTCCTGCCTCTCTTTATGTTGCAGGGGGATTACTTAGATGCCTTTCTTTTTTGCCAAAATACAGCCTCCAATTCTGCCCTCAGAGGGGACTTCCAGGAAGCACATCTGGAGCCTGCACTTGTGAAATGCTATCAGAAGAGCTAAGCCTTTCTTGGTGGGCAAGTAAGGAGGGGACATGCACTGGTAGTCCTGGCAGCCAAGAGGATGTTTGCCTGCAGTAGGTGGGGGACTAGTCACAGATGGATGAGCAGAACAGGAGGAGTGGCAGGCTGGGATGGGACCTTTGGGAGGGAGAGTTAGGAAGGGACAGAGTAATGACTATATGGAGCAGGAGGCACCTTCCTGGGGGCCCTGCAGCTGGAGGATGAGTTGAGAAGCTAAAAGGAATGAAAGACTTGCCAGTGGAAAAGAGAGTTGGAGTTAAAAGGTTTGGACAAAAGGAGCAGAGGGTTTTCTAGGATTTGCAGGCTTTTGCCATGGGATCCAGAGGAACAGGAAGGTCAGGAGTTTTGGTTAGGAAGCAAAGAAGTTAGCGTTTGCATTGTCACCTGGGAGCTCATCTACACAGGCTCTTAGGTCAGAAGCAGGGACATGCACAAAGATGCCTTCAGCAAAACTTCATGCATAATAGCCCTGCCATACTGCTGCATCTGGAATAGTTCCAGTGTCTTGTCCACACCACCACTCTTTCCTCCCTGAAAACCTTTCTCAAAGTTCATGACAGACTGCCCCAGAAAGAGGGGCAGACTCTGCATTCATCGTAGCTAGATTCATTTGATTTTGAGAGCTTGCATGGCAATGAGCATATTTTAATGCATATTTCTTAAGACTCTGCTAAACTGAGAATAATGATTAATTACAAAGAATAACACCGGTTTCTATGGGGTAATGGCTCACGTTGCAAAACTACACAGAAGAGTTTACCTAGCAGCATTTGTCACAAAGAAAGTCAGGCCTCAGAGGTACTAGCAGAGCTCTGTAAGGATCTCCACACAGTATATGCCTGCTGAGGACTTTGCCTGCTTTCTGAGTGCTACCCTGTCCTTTTTGTAAGCAACCTGAATTCTTCAGTTAATATATCAGAACAATACAGGGTGAGTCAAAGGCTCACATACATAATCCCAATTGTTTCCACGTGATCATGGGTTGGGTTGGTTTTTTTGGGTTGTTTTTCAAATCTATCTTTAAACGGCACGCAGATTTCCTGTTCGCCACTATTTGCCACATTTCATCATAGCAGTGTTCTAGGGCTCAGTGCTATAGCTTGTCTAGCACTTTGTGATCCTCCAGGTGAAATTAAAAATTGAAAAAACTTATGGGAAAATCCGAAAAGTACAGATTATCTCATATAGACTAATTTACCACATAAAACTATGGTTTGGCAAATGGTTGATTAAATAGATCCCATGTTAAAATATGGTTCCCTATATTGAATGAGCACAAGTATATCTTCGGATCTGATTTCTAGGGGCACAAGCACCATTTAGTTAATCCACATCTGGTATGCAGTTCATATGCTGCATGTTTTACTCGGGGTCGTGCCAAAGATTTAAGCGATCAACAGAAAGAGTGTCTGCAAACTGAATATGCAAGAACATAAATTATATTATACAAGAACAAAAAACTGGACTTTTAAGAGAGCAAAGGAAAAATGCAAATAAAATTGATGTATTAAGACTCTAGGGCTGAGTACATGATTCACAAAGTTTTGACACATCTGGAGGCTGCTTTGTAGAAGGCAATAGATATTTCACAGGATCAGGCCCACAAAGAAAGAAGTATCAATGATTTTATAGTTGCAGCTGAAGCTCCTGCATTTAGCAATGTGGTGAAACCTTGGTCCATAAATGAGTTAGAATTTACCAGTTTTATATTAATTCTTCTGTTGTTTACATAGCACTAATTTTAAAATGGCAAACTGATATTTAAAATACAAGGATCAAGAGCAAGATTTTTGGCTGTAAGCATTCAAGAAAAACATCACCCTATGATGTGTTTCAAGAACATAAAACCTAACTATGACAGAAAACGTATGAGTTTACTATGTGTGAATTGCAGTAAGAGGTGGTGCTGACAGCATCAGCTACAAGCACTTTCTATGATGATACCCTATATTCTGTTGCTGTAACTTAGCAGTATTTCAGCTATTTGCTATTTTACCACCTAAATTTCACACATTTGAATTTTATACAGTCACATGTGTCTGCTACAGACCACATCCCCTTTCTTTCCATCCTTCCTTTGGTTCCTCCCTCCCTCTTCCAAAGCCATGGCCAAATTACCTTGGTTTGTGTCTGTTCACAACCTTTTCTCTGAACAGCTGCAGCTCTTCTCACCTTGGAGAAGTGATCTGAAACTTTTAAGGGGGCAATTTCTGTGCAATGGATATGTCATTTCCCATGTTCACTGAAAAACCTACCAAGCTTGACCAGGGTCCAAGTCTTTGATAAATCTGTCAGGACTCAGTAGCTCTTTCCCCATGAAATTCAAAGGACTGCAATACTGTTGGCCAGGAATTACAGAGCTTTTCCTACCTACAATTGCAGCTTTGCGATTTTACAGATCAGGACAAGACCTTGTTTTTCCTAGGGCTTTATTCGTCATTTGTTTTTTTTCTTTTTGTTACAGGTAGAGGATGAAGCTGCCTGATACAGATGTGGGGTATAAATGGGTGTGAAGCTGACGCATGAGGAAACTGCTGGAAAAGAAACTGGTAGAGAAAGGAAGTGGAAGCTTGTGGAAAGAAGAAAAACAGGGTCAAGAATTTATGACAGGGAGAAAGTAGGATTTAGGGGTTAGGGAGGAGAGAGGAAAGAAGAAATTACTTAAAAAAAGGACTTACTGACAATATCAGCACTGAGGCTGGAGACCATGATGGGATCTGCCATGAAAATCATGAAACAAATTATGACTCTCTGGAAAACAATTATTTGCAAGTGCATAGCACTACTTGTTAGTAATTTCCTAACTCTTCAGAATGTACAAGTACTTATCACATTCTCCCAAATTTCTCTGCATCTCCTGAGTCACAGATACACTAGGTCACATATTCAACCCTGGAATTTAAGTAACCATGGATATATTTCAACTTTTTATTTCTGTTCTACGCTTGAATTTACCCTTTGGCCAAAGGAAAAGTACATTGGGCCAGGGTCTGGGAACTGTTAGTTCTAGTTTCATATGTGACTAACGTATGACTTTTTACACTTCATTGTCTGTTACTGTGTCCTTCCCTCAGCAACTCAGCCATGGTACAGCTAATACTGTTTTGTGCATATATCATGTGCAAATAGAACCTGCAGATATGTATCATGAAATTTATGTTACTGCAGCATACAATTACCTCTCAAAAAAGCAATATGACAATGTATCTTGCTGGAACAAGGTTCTCAAAAAAATATTTTTAAAACTCTTTTTGTCTATGTACATAATGATTTTAACATAGAAACAACTCAACAAAACCTCTAGTTTACAAGCCAATGACATTTTGAACTGTATTTGTAGTCCAAGTGTTTGGCAAATTCAGGTGAAGGTGAAAAGTCCACACAGCAAGATCCTGGACAGCAAAGAACCTAAGTCAGAAGGCATTTAGTATCTGGCAAGGCTAGGTCCTAGTGTGCAACTTGGACAACACTGTAAATCAAGGTATCCTGGTTCCCATCCCTCTGCTGTAATAAGTAGTTACATCACACTGCCCTCTCTTTGGTTTTACGATGCATCCCCCTATGACTGTTGCCTTAGTTAAATTCTGGGTTATGCAAGCAGAGTTGCTTCAGCTGGCTTTCTACCACCTTTGCACCACAGCCGGCTTTCTACCACCTTTGCACCACAGCCAAATATTTCCCCCTCCTTCACTAAGCATCACAGTACTGGGTGAGGCAGACATGATTGTGCTTCTTGGACCTCCAGATTTCTCCCCACTAGGCATAGAATCAGTGTGTTTAAAACCTAACATGTTTAATATCCCACTACCATTGCCTGAATCATTTATTTGAGTAACAGACTAAGTTTAGAAAAGGACAAGTAAATACATTTATACTGGTTAAATTAAAGAGCGGCAGTGCTGTGACAGTAACAGCAGGGAAAATCCCAGTTGGTCTTTAGGAATATTTCAGGCTTCCTGCTTCACTGCTTCTGTTGCACCATCCCCCTTATGTAACCCAGCAAGCAGCCAGCAAGCAGCACTGACACACTCATCTGAGCAGGCACATTGTCAAAAGTTTTTGGTCTATTGAACACCCATGATACACAGACTAAAGACTTTAGTGACCCTTCCCCACACAGTCTTCAGCTCTAAACAGCAAAGAAGTGTTTGCACTCTTCTCCCTTGAGAAACCCAGATTTGCTTTTATGAGACCATCTATATTAATGTCCATGCAACATTCCAAAAAGCTACTTTTCCATTCCAAACATGAGCAATGAAGCAACTTTGTAATCAATGTCTCATTGAAAATGTTTCTCATTTCTTCTTCCTCCTTCCCCATTCTCTTTTCCCATTTCTTTGAGGGGTATATACATATATATACATATTTGGCTGCTAATCCCTATCTTTTCTTTCTAATGTTTCCCATGTTTCTGAGGCCTTTTTCATATTGGGCTTGCATCAAGTTCCTCTGTAGCATGCAATCACACAGCTATACAATGTCTTCAGAATGCTGAAATTGCCACATACGTTCCAGATGTCAAATCCAAAATACTTTGGGTTTTCAAGAAAAGCAGGGGAGGAGCAGAACAGACTGAAACATGTGCACTCAAGAACTGGGGATTTGGGAAGGTGCGCATTCCCAGCAAAGCCATCCAGCACACCAGCAATTATTGAGAGCAACACAGCCACTCACCAGAGCAGAGTTCCTGCAGGCTCTCTGTTAAACAGGAGGGTCCTTCTCTTCTGAACTACTGGTGATCCACAGCCAAAAATGTGTTTTTCAGGAAAAGTTCCTAAACTTTATCCAAGCACAGTCTGCATTTCACTTGAGATTGATCGATCCATAGTGCTAATGACAGGAATTTCTTTTGTCTGTCTTCAGTTTCAACTGCAATCATTATTCAGACAATCCTTATTTTAAGGAAGTAAGTGAGCAGAGAAAGCTGTTGACTTTCACACAACACTTTTTAAGGAACCTACACAATTCAGAAACTATACTAGAATGTTCATCTAATGCTAATCTAATGACTTTCATGTAAATATAGATATCAAACTCAATTTGCTGCAGCTGCTTCACATCATCTGGGAAGTGCAGTTGACAACCAACTTGTGTCAGCAAGCTGGGGAAAGGCTTTGATCCAAGCTATACTATGAAGGCATGTCTATGTAGTCAGGTGGAGACAGTTGTGGAATAGCTTAGCTCATTTTCTAAGGTGCAAAATGGAAGATGCATTCAATCCAAAAGCTGTTTGGACATGCTATATGTGGAACTGTGCCCAAGCTAATAAGCTCTGCTCAGAGACAGGTTATTCTTTTACAGAAATTGGCTTGTCCCCTATTTGGTGAGGTATATATGCTACAGCTTGAAATAACACAGTTCAGCCTTTAATATGAATATCGGTTGTTAGACAAAGGCTGCTCACAAAGCCAGACTTTCTTTTCCTTTTTTTCATGTTCATTCTTCTGAGGACCCCAAGAAAGTCATCAGCTAGCATGGGATATATTACGCTTGCATGGCAGAAGTAAAACTGAAGTTAAGAGGCTAAATGTCTTAATGTTTTTTTCTCTTCCATATCCACAATGTCTTTCACTCTGCAGGAGCAAATGAAAGAAGACAGAACTACTGCCATTCCATTAGTCAAAAAATTCCCCTTGTAACTATGTAATGTGTACATTAATTTATTTTACAGTGGTGATATATACTACAATACATTTGGGGTTTACAATTTCTTAAATTAAGTATTACAGTTATTTTTTTTTTTTAATTTAGAGTCTCACTATAGTTATCAAATGTATTATTATAAGATCTTAACCTCATAGTAATATGTTTGTTGTCAGTATATCATGACCTTATAAATGACTTTTCAGGGAATCTGATGATAACACACTTCTATTTCCCATTCTACACAGACTCCAATCCAACAGATTTGCATATAACAAGGTTCATTGCTTCGCTATGGCATTAAGACTTCTTTGTGTCAGAATAAGCCATTTCATATGCCATCCTTCCCTTATTTCTGCTCTTAGTTAGCTAGGACTCTCAGCAATAACTTTTTAATCCTTTACCTGCAATTGTTAAAAATCTATAAAAATATAAGTAACCCCCAAGACTTAGCATGGCATAGTTCTGAAGTAATGCATCTAAAATGGCTTCTGGGCTGCCCAGAGCTTCACCATCTCCTGCACTGATTGTGTACACATTTATCTTAATTAGCTTTGCAGGCTGCATCTCATCGTGCGTAGCACTTTATTTTCCACAGAAGCTGTTTATCCCATTGAAGAGTAAATGCCATGCAGAGATACATGTCGGGAAAAGACTGTTGCTTAGGTTGTAGAAGTTGTTTTCACTGCAGAGTTAAAATGCAACCTATACTGCACTAATTCCTCTTGTGCTGTCTTGAACAAAAGCATCTGCATAAAAAATACACAGATTTCACTTTAACTCAAGTTAACTCTAGCAAAGACAACATGACTGTGGTTCTGAAAAGACTTGAATGCTCCCTGTGTCTGGTGGGACTCCCATGCACAGAGACAAATATCATCAGAAATTGGTAAGTCACACATCTGGTTTGCGCTTCAGGATGGGAGAAATTCCATGGCAGGACCTGTATCCGTCTGTTGTGTAGAGAAGGAATGTTGTTCTGTCTGTTGGGCATTGAAGCTACCTTAGACTAATCTTCCTACTTGCAAATCATAAAACCTAGCTGGGATGCATCCCATCTAGCAGTAATGGTTAACATTTTAGTGAAAAATTCCTTCATTTTTTCTAAGATACAGGCAACTTTTGACTGAGATTTGATTACTATTAAAAAAAAAAAAAAAAAAAAAAAAAAATGGCTAGATGTCAATAG
>NDXB01014572.1:22263-61850 GCA_002631895.1 Agapornis roseicollis
AAAAAGAGATAAAGTTGAAGAGTGCAAGTGATACACTGATTTATGTACCATTTCCTCAGGCCTGTGGATTTAATTCCTCTCTCACAACTGAGCTCCCTAAATGTAGTGACTACCTGTCATAATCAGTAGACAATGCATTTGTTTATACTTGACTCAGGCACAGTTTAGCTATTTATTTGATGTCCTTTTGCTTCTGTGGGCTTTTTCAATTCTTATGTAGAGCAGGAGCTGCTAATTCTGTGAGCCACTGTGAGCCACTGTCTACACAGTGGCTGCTGTTCCATGGCAACTAAACATAAACAGGTATTCCCTTCTCTTGATTTTCAACCTACCATCCACAAATGGCTGGTTCTTAAACTGTGAGAGAAATGGAAGAATCATATTCATTCCTTCCATGCCACTAATGATTGTATAACCTCTGTTATTTCATATCCCAAACAGTTACTTCATATACAAGTTAAAGTGTCCCTACTCCTTTAAGTTTCATCTTTTGTGGAAGCCACTCCTTATTTTTGGTCACACATATTGCCATCATCACTATCTTTCCTAGCTCTTCAGTATGATTTTTTATAAGTACAACCAGAATCATTTTCATAGAGTCGTAGAAAGAGAGAACAAAGAGATCAATCTGTTTTGTTTGTTTGACATGGCTGAGTATAAATCTCACATTTGCATACAGTATCTCTCCAAGAACTCAGACACCTACTTCTGTAGTTGTTATAACTTACTTAGAGCTGAACTTGGATAATTACAATGAGGCTTTTTTTTGTTTGCATTTAACATTTAATTTCTTCCACCATTTATTGACGAATTGCTCTATACTGAGAGAACATTCTGCATCCCATCACAGCTGACTCTTGGTTTGTATCATCTGCCAATCTTCACCATTAACTTTTTTTCCAAAACATTTAAGATATCCAGTAGCACAGGAGTGAGGATAACAGCTTGGAGAACACCTATGAGTAGACCACTGTGAAAAATGGAATGCTATCCTTTCATTTCCTACCCTGATTTCTGAAGTTTTCCTTTCAATGACGTATGAACACCTGAGAAAACATGCTTTAACTCATGCTTGCTTTCTGCAGCATGCTTTAGTGAAGGATCTTGCTGAAAGATTTTGGAAATTCATCTATAATGTATCATCCAAATCATTCCCATTCATCTCCATGCTGATTCCTTCAGTGAACTCTGATCATTTCTGCCTTTCCATTTTTGTCATAGTTAGCTATAAGTCTGTCTATTTTTCATCACAGCTGGTATCAGCTTGCTGGGTGCAGGGGTGAAGCTTATTTATCTGTAACTTCTGAGGTCCTTCTGAATTTAAAAACAACAGGAACATCACATTTGCCACATTCCATTCCTTTGGAATAGAGGCCAACCTACATGTTGAGTTACATCACATTTAATAATTTGTCACATATATCAGACATTCTTTAGAAGTGTTTTGAAAACCTGATCTAAACTAGGTGATTTGTTACTATTTGGTTCTATCTCAATCTGAAATCTCTTCTCTGACACTTCAACTTGAGATCATTTCTTTGACTTGGCCCAATAAAAAAGATTCTGCTGTGAAAACCTGCCCAAGCTTGTCCATCGAGAACATTAATGTGAAAAATTCATTTAGTATTTCTGCTCTGGGCTTATCTTCTTTAAATGCTCCTTTTATATCCCAAACATTATAGAATGCCTATAAACTGTCTGGCATAATTCATGCTTCTGATGTGTTTAGAGAAGGTTTTATTATTCATTCTTATGCTTATCACAAGTTATTCCTCAAAATATTTTTGGCCCACTTTATAAAGGGTTTATATTAAATGTGGAAGAGTTTATGTTCTTTTCTGTTTTCCTCATTTCAACATAACTTCCACTTCTTGAAGGCTGACTGTTATTTCTAACAGATGCTTTCACATTTCTGTTTAATCATGCCAGCTCTCTGTATGCATGTGGTCCTTTTAAAGTCTTTTGATAAGTAGTAAATGCTTGCTGTTAGTCTTTGGTATAGCATCTTTAAACAATCAGTGTGCCACCTGCAAACTTTTTACTCCTTTGGCTGCTCCTTTTAATTCCTCCTTAACAGGCATGATTTGCATATTTCACTAATACATAATACCCCAATAATATACAGAAGATAATTCTCCTTTGATACTGTCTTTTGGTTCCCAGGCAAATCCTCATAACGTAGGAGCTTCTTTTTAATTACGATTTCCAGTAACATCTGTGCATTGTTAGTTTCTCCCAGAATCCTTTGTTACTTGGGGAATTTGACCAGCTTCTCAATGAAACAGGAATCAATCAGACCTCAGAAAAGATATCACTGATAGCTCAGAAAAGATAGAAGAGATAGCAAAAATAAATCATCTTGTCTGAACGGTTACTGAGTGGGTCAGCGGAGCAAGGACTGATGAGATCATACTCCCACTGTTGGGTTTGCACTTATGGTTTGCACAGTTAGCTGCAACGGTTTTTGTGAATGTGATATTCAGTGGTGCAGACGGGCATGATTTAGAGAGGTTAATTTTGAAAGTAAGACAGGTTACAGAAAATAGATTAAAAGAATGTGAAATCAGGCCTGACCACAGAGATTTAACTATCACAGAATTGCATGGTGAAGTCTCATGGATTTGCTAAGAAAAATGAATTCATTTCAGTCCATCAGCTCTTACACTTCTGCTGAAAGTGAGTTACATCCAGATTTCAAGACAGTATTTTGTCTTCCCAATAAATTTCAAGAGCAGTAAAATTAATAACTGATTCTATAGAAAGAGAAATGTTTACTATAAGAAAACTCCATGTATACGTGGAAAATAAAGACTGTTTCAGCAATGCGTAAGTGCCCAAACCACGAAAATGGATGTTTTTATCATGCTTGTCATGTGTCCGCAAAACGTTTTCGTTTCTCTCTCCTACAGTGCCATCTGGTGGTTCTTATTCCAGACAGATAAGTCTAATAAAGCTGATTTTAGAAGTGTTCATGCTACAAAGGATTCTAACTTTCAGTTCTGTCTCGCACAAGTTCACTGTGACTACATTGCCTTAGTAATTTGGTTGCTGTTGCTATAGACATAGATGTTTTTAATTTTAGAGTACATTACATTACCTACGTTCATTTTCTAAAGCGTCAATTCATGTGGCTTTGTCTTTAGACACATGCAATTACTACATTAAATAATTAAATGACTACATTAAATAATTAATACAGTAAGTAAATACTATATAAACAATTCCATTCTCCTAATTACTTAGGGGAACATGTGAAACTTTTTTTCCTGGTAGTTCCTAAAAAAATTTTTTTCAAATCCTACTGAAAAAAAAGGTTGCATATTTTAATTTCTAGGAGAAAATCCTGGTCATGTTGAAACTTGCAGGAAAAATGCAATTGGTTTTTGGGGAAAAAGGCATGGCTCATAAAGTTTTTTTATCCTTCTGGTGGAAATGGGAAAGCAAGCGTTTGTCTTTCATGCTGGGGGGAAAAACGTATTACATCTCCAAGAGCAACTTACACCTGCCATCTTGTGTCTGGCTGACTGTCACTCCAGATGTACAGCAGCAATCAAGAAGAGAGCTTGAAAAAGTCTCAAGAGACCTATAAAGTCAACAAAATGGCTTATGACCTCTTTTTTGTTCAATATTTCATGATGTATAAAAAAACCCAAAGCACTGAGATTTTCCATTTGATTTTCCATTTAAAAGACAGATCTTTTAAGAGTGTAAGGTTTATCACATCAGAGAAATGGAAAAAGTGTAATTCAGTTGAGACGTTTTTTCAGCTCAGGCTGTTTTCAGCTGTTTAGTTTGTTATTTTGTTTTTGTGCCGCTAATTCCGTATCTGGAAGGGGAAGTTTCTTGAAAAGAATAGTGAACACACTCACCTCAGATCTCCAAGTAATCCAGATGTGAAAATAAAACAAAAGAAGCCTTGAAATTTCTGGTACTCAATGTAAATAATCAGGTTGGTGAGAGCATACAAATAAAATGATACTGTTTAATTCAATGCCTTTGTTTTTTCAGTGCAAGTCTGAGTGGTCAGACTAATCACATATTGCTTTACCATTCTCACATTTAGGGTCCCTGTTTTATTATTAGTCAAAATGCCGCAGGGTAATAAAGGGCTTGTATAGCCTCAGCCTAAATCAATTTTTGTTTTGGATTAGGAATTACCCAGGAGGCTAACCTGCCTCATTCTCTTTCTCGTTTAATTCATTTTGCTTCTATTCCATTCAATATATACTCTGAACAGGATGCTCTGCTTCTGCCTCTTATATTCCTAGCACTTTTGCATTCCTGATCCTTTTGTGGGAACTGCTCTGTGTGTCTCTTCTGCCTAGTTTAACCATAGTCTATATGGCTATAAGATAAAGATATTTTATACCTCACTAGCCAAGTGTAAACTATTGCAGTAAATCGTGTTATTTTCACAACTTTGGTAACAAGTGCTAGCTGGCATTATAAGTGTGAAAGTAACACTTTTATTTCCACATTCCTGCTTTCATCATTCACATTTATTTCTTCAGGGGAAGAATGATACTTGATGTCACATTGAGAAGTGTCTCACAACTATATTTAATTCCTGGGCTGGGAAAAAATATTGCCTAAATACAAAAGGTCACAATTAAACTCTGCTGTATAAATGTGCTACTCCCAATTTCTCTGTTTTATTAAACCTTAACAGGATCTGACTGCAACAGAACACTGTCCTGAGGCCACAGAAAACATTTTCTCAAGCACTGCTTGAATCTGTTTTTCTTTGTTTTTCCTCAGTCGTTTTTTGAGCTGCAGCAACAACCAGGAGAGGAGCTGTTGTGCTTGTACTTAGCTCTCACTTGCATTAAGGCTATGTTCTAGTTCTATAATGATTTAGGTGGAAGTTGTGTAATTGCTACCCACACGTAGACCTAGTTGTTTCCAGGCCAGAGAGGTATCTTTGAGTAAAAAAAAAATCAAACTGCAGATTCTAATAATGAAAGGAAACAGATGAGACACTGTGCAAGGAAATGCAATTATTTTTTAACAGTTTTCTTCCACATTCATGATACAGTTTCTCCAGCAAAGATCAGCTCCATTTATTCTAGCACAAAAGGGACAAATCATGTTTGTTATTTCTAGAACTGCTTCCCCCAACATCGATGAGCTTTTTAGTCCCTGTTTGTTATTCTAGGCCTTTTTTTTTTTTACCTACCAGAAATCCTGAGCTGATCAAATATTCCCTCACTTTTGGGATGTTCCAGTATTACTCAGCACAAAAGTGCTGCATATACTTCTGGGAATATCTGAAAATGAATAAATGGTGTCAATGGGATTTGTTTCAGTGGAATATGGAGTAGAGAGGCTGTAGTCAGAGAATAAATAGAACGCGAAGTATTGTCTCAAAACTGTGGGTTTGTTCTTGAAATAATCTTTTGAGGTTCAAACTTTGCTACATACATATCACTAAGAAAAGAGTTTTCTTATGTAAATTTTGGGAAAACTATTAATTTAATTAATACCCTTCCATTATTATGTTTCAAACAGTATGCTCAGTCTTTCAAAGGCTCCACAGCTTTGTTGTTCTCCAAATACAACAAGAAAGCAGTGACTAAAAAGCTATCAGACTGAAGCACAACGAATGCAGCATATTTGTGGGGTGCTTGAAGACAAATGAGATTTTGGCGTAGTGGTGACTCACTTAATCACACAGCTATCTCAAGATAATGTGATAGTATTAACGTAAGTAACTATGTGCTGCAATTATTCCTCTCAGAGTGTTATATACCCGCATTTATAACAGTATTCACTGCTTCCAGCTCATAAAACAAATCCTGAAAGTATTCTCATAGAGATTAGTTTGTAAGTATTCTGAATAAGCTATTAGATTTTGTGTGTATATGGCACCATTAGCTGCCTCTACCTCGAGTAAGTGGCACCAGATCTGGCAATTACTCACAGAGGCAGGAGCGGGCAGTTTGATGCTCTGAGCTATGGCAAGAAAATGGGTGAAAGAAATGACTGTCTGCAATGAGGCTGGCTAAATTCTAATTTTCTACTGATATTATTTCTGATCCTAAAATTGCAAGCATCCCTGAAAATAGACACAGCAAAGAGCATCTGAAGTAAACAATTTCTAAGACAAAGAGGTAGACAAAGGACCCTGGAAGACAATTAGAAAACTGATCATGGTTGGGGTCAGCCTTATTTTGATAACATGTGCTTTCAAATAATGCTTTTTTAACTCTGTTCACTTATCTCCTGAGTTATGGTAGGCCCTAAACCGGGTCTTCACCTTTCCAAAATGCCATATAAATGGTGATGTTGCAAATTTAAGCAAGCAGTCATATGTAAATCAGAGTTAATAGAGCATCCCCTTTGGTAGTCAGACATATATTATTCAGCTTTGGGTACCTTCTTTTTTCCCTGCAGGCTCCAGACATGATTAAAATGTTACTTTAAAATAAATGTCTCCACAGAGACAAAGATGGATTTAATACATAATAGATTCTCCCTCACCATGCTATTAAGCAAGAAAGTTACCTCAGCATGAAGATTTCATTTCATCTCACCAAAGACTTCAGATACTGCACTGTAATCTCAGAGATATCACGAGGCCAAAATGGATTAAAGCACAGAATCTCTTTAAAGAATATTTTCCATTCTTTCTAAATACAAAAAGGTAAGATTTCCTGTGAAGACAGCTGCCAGCATACATGAATGCCAATTGTTAGTGTTTTTTAAACCACAGTCTATTATATTTATTAACTGGCCTGGCATGGTGTGGATCCTGCAAGGCATTATATATAGTGCTGTTCAACATCAAGTTTTCAACTGATTTTATTAAGGAGGTTATTGTTGTTCACTAATCACAGAATCACAGGATCATCAGGGTTGGAAGGAACCTCTGGAGATCATCCAGTCCAAGCCCAGGTGGCAGGTTACACAGGAACATGTCCAGGTGGGTGTTCAATGTCTCCAGAGAGGAAGACTCCACAACCCTCCTGAACAACCTGTTCCAGTGCTTTGCCACCCTCAGTGTAAAGAAGTTCTTCCTCATGTTGAGGTGAAAATTCCTGTGGTTTAGTTTATGGCCACTGCTCCTTGTCCTGTCACTGGACACACTGAAGAGTCTGGCTCCATCCTCCTGGCACCCACCTTTGAGATTTCTGTGCTTTAATGAGATCCCCTCTTCTCCAAACAAGCCCAGCTGCTACAGTGTCTCCTCACAGGAGAGATGCTTCAGACTCCTAATCATCCTTGTGGACCTCCACTAGACTCTCCAGTAACTCCTTGTCTTTCTGGTACTAAGGAGCTCAGAACATGTACCTACCATGGACACTGTTGAGACTGAGGCAGCTTGGACCCTAGAAACCCACAAAGGAGGTCTTCAGCTCAGTGTCCGCTCTCCAACATCCAGATCAGTAGCAGATACGATGCTTTGATGGCTTTGGATATCCACAAGCAAGACTCACAGGCATTAGTCAAAAAGGTTAAGCTAATGATGAAACACAGCTCGGTCATTTACCCAGAGTTATATTGCAAGTGATGTTGCAGAGGCCCATTAGCAGTCCCAAAGTAGCCCTCCCCCAAACAAGTGGGAAACCCAGACTAACGTAGCCACCATACAATTAACAGGCAGCATACATAGCATGATTGAAAGATGAGCAGTGCATGAGATTGGAACAAACGGTCTGTAGGACAATATGGGGCAGCTGTGGGGAATTAAGCCAGGGGCTCTGGGCTGAAACAGACTGGGAGATCTGACAGAGAAATACGGATAAAACAAAAAGGTAGATGTGATCCATAGGGTTTATAGAGCTCTCTGGGGAACTGTGGTGACTATACGTAAGCATTTAAATATGAATATATTCTTTATTCATTTTATTAAGCTGTAAAACAAGAGTCTGTCTAGAAATAAATGCATATTGCTATTATAATTTTTTCCAACTCACACATTCTCTACTATGGCTGGAGAGAAAAAGATCAATAACCTTAAGTACTAATTTCCAGGCCTATAACTACATGGTCCTTTCAGGGCAGTAAAAAATACAACCAGTATTCTTGCACACTACCTAGAAATAGTTCACACTAGTTTGATGCCTCCCATAAACCGTAGGTTCTGTTTGCAACTACAAAAAAGGAACTCTGTATGTTGGAAGTAATGTGATTGGCCAGCAACACCCTAATTCTTATCACACTTCTTTTTTCTTGTTGTTGTTTTTTCTGCAAATATTGCTAAAGAAAGATGAAATCAAGTGGTCTTTATCTGAAAGTATATTAAATACAAAATCTTCCATGTGTCAAAATTGCTACCACCAGCAGCCCAGCTGGATTCCTTCTGCTCCCAGAGGAAGCTCAGAATTAGGATGAATTAGATCCTTTCCATGCCATTATACCACTTCTGCTTGTTGGAGAATGTGGGAGGAAAACTGTTAATGCTGAGGCCAATTTGTTGTTAATGTCATCTATTTGCATGCTTAATTAATGTAAATGACTAGCAGCTACAGAAGTTTTAGACAATGACAACATTTATGCTCCAGTTTTTCTAAGCTAAAACCTCCAGAAGAAAAACACAGCCAGTTTACATTTTCCATGTATCACTGATAGCAATTTCCAGCTTTTCTTAATTTATTCTACTTTGGGAATTAGGGGCCAGGCAATAATTACTGAAATAGGGAAAAAGAGATTATAATGAGGCTTAGAACTGGGCAGATGAGAATTACAACAGGAAACAGTTCTTGTTCCCATAGAGGAAAGCAACAAGCGCCCAGGCTAGTTCTGGGCATGTCCTGGAAAACAGTGTTGTACTGTGCAAACAATATGATGTGAAAGAATTTCATAGTACTAAAACTCCCAGACACAGAGCTGATAATGGAAATCGTGAGAGGGCTTTGCAAAACAAGCTCAGTGTGAGCACTGAGAGAATGAAGTCTGCAATGATTAGACTTCTGAATAATCAGGCAAACAGCCTGCATTGTAACAAGCACTGTTTATGGAGCTGAAGCAAACACAGACAAGTTTGATTCACATGCCTCAGTAAGCGCAAAAACACTTGTAACAAGGAGCCTTGCAAACTGAGCAATTAGGGCTATGGAAACAGCCTCTGCCCAACCAAGATCACAAGCTTTGGGAGAGGTGGGAAGCACTCAGCCAAGCTGGGATGCCCTAGAGAGGCCAGCTCTCAGCTCCCAGATAGGCAACCAGCTGCCAACTGGGGCTGTGTTCCATATACAGCTGCATCAGTAAAACATTGCCAAAAAATGTCTGAGCAGAATTACATAAAAATCTAGCAGAAGAAAGCCCTACATAAAACAGCTCTAGACATTTGAGAATGTATAAAACTGTTGCAAAAGGTATAATTTTGGTAAATGGCACTTTATTGGCTTTATTGCTTAAATGTAATATAAACAGTTCCAGCTGCAGCAGCTGAGGCACAGGTTTCTGCTTGCAGTAAACGTGAATTCATAGCATTACGTGGATCTAGAAGTATGTGTGTCATGTTCATCTCCTCACAGATATATTTACTCTACATAAAGACAGTGGTCTACTATGACAGTGTGTCATAGACTCTTTTGTGTTAAGTTTTCTTAAGAACAAAATTCTCATCAGCACAACCTCATAAAGGGTTTGTTTTATGGTCAGCCATCTATGTGAAGCCAACTGCCATTGACTAACAAGGCTGTAGCCATGAAGGTGTAATCAAGATACAGCTGTTAAAACTTCTCCCATCTCCCAGGGATACTCCCAATGGCTGGTCTCTCTGAAACCCCCCAGGATTTTCATGTCACAATTTGGGCCAGCTGCAATTACTACCACTGTTCTCCAAAGGAGAAGCTCACCCCTGTCCTACTACAGATCACCAGGGCTTTGTGTGTCCTGTAATGAAGCACATGTAAGAGTAGGACTGCCCAGCTGTCAGAGCTGACAGCTTTCTTATCCAGAAATGCATCCCACTCCAGGGTCCAGCTGAAGGTGACCCTTAAACCACTACTGCTTTAATATTCTACCACGACTTCCATCGTTGACCACAGCAAAAAAGTTCCTTTTCTAGGGCAGGGACTTGGAGGGGGCTGGAAATGATGTGGGATCCTCTTTTAGCATCATTTTTTTTTTTGATCCTCTTCTCTTTTACCCTTTCACAGAAGAAACTATAGCAATACATTAAATACACCAGAGAAGCTTCAGCAAAATTAAATTCATTGGCTTAAAATACATGTACCTTTTAGTTTGCACCTTGTCCACACTGTAGTAATGTTGATTTGGTGCACAGTGTCAGCTTCTTTTACTACCAGTTCCTTCTTTTTCTGAAGCCCCAGTAGGCCTAACATCTTCAGATCACTTTGCAGCTGTTTCTGACCTCCTTAATCTTTCTGGTTTGGTGTCTCGCTTGAATCTGGCTGTATTAGAAATCATACAACACAGGATTATATGAACAGAGAGATACAGAGCAGAGAGGTGCCTGCTCTTTGTTCCTTACTTTAACACCACTAAGTCTAAAAGGACTTGGAAATACAAAAATGAATACAAATTGCAGTTAGCTGGAAGAATCATAATCAGTGTTTTGCTTGATCTTTGTGAAAGCAGCAGTGCTACAGGTCTCATGAAGGTGCTTTGCATCAAGCAATCTGTTGATCTAATAAAGCGGATCATTGCATGTCAGAAGCCGCAGACCTCATTTCCATGAACTTGTTGTGTGGCTTACCCATACTTGTTTGCCATTTAGGAATGCTAATGAATTTCAATAATTACACATGAAATGCAAATAAACATTCTAAATACATCCAAACCAAATAAAACTGGTTTACGATTTATACACTTCCATTCTGTGTCATTTTTCCATCTTTCTGTACGAGATTTCTGTGCTAGTGAAGACATGTGGTTCTTGAAAATCTTTACACTTTATGACTCCTGCTTCTTCTGTGTATAATTACACAAGAATATGAAGACAAATTTGCAAACCAACAAACTTTGAGTCCCCCAAATTTTTCTCTTTCTCCAACTGTATTGTTGTATTCTAAGAAAAGAATTTATCCCTACATGCAAACTTTGTCATTTCAAGAATTCTAAGCCATTTTAAGTATGTACTTATGTGCTAAATTTTCAACATACAGTTCTTCACTAGAAGACTTTTAGGAACTGTCAAGTGAAAAGCAGAACAGTTAGCTAATGCCTCTGAACTGTTAATGCTATTAACTTCAAGGACATTTTTCTCCCACATTAAGCATCACTCAAAAGTATATGTATATAAAAAAAATCAGTTCCTCATTGTTTAATGCATGTAAACTCTGTAAGATTAATGCTAATTTACAAAAATTACATTGCCAGAAGATGGCACCTGCTATACGTATTTGATGCTGCTGAAACTAAGATGTGCAGGCTGATCTAGAGCAGTGATTTTGATAAATTGATTTTGCTCACTCTCTGTTCCAGGATCTAGAGACTGGAGCATATATTTGTTATATAATGACACTCAATGACTTCATTAAAAGCAGAACTGAGACTCAATTTCAAGTACTAGCACAAGAAAATCACTGTTTGCTGCACCATGTGTACTATAGAACTATCATTTAGCCTAGTCCATGTTTATTTAGAATTGCCATGGCCTCGCTTAAACTTTTACGTTTGCAGCCTCTTTCCTACAAATTGGAATGTGTGTTTGCCTTCAACACTGAAAAACTTCCACAGGAAAGTATTTTATTTAAAACTGAAACTTGGAATTCTTAAATACTAGGATTTTGCCCCTTTCTTTTCTATTCTCTTTCTGCACGTTCTACAAGACAGAGATCTCTAGTTTTTCCCTTCTCTATAGCATTTTGAAGCATTTTTTGATCCATAGCAATCAGAGTGACAAAAAAAACCTGGGCACTATTGTTTTTCTCCCAATCACACTAAAGGAAGAAGTGGGGAGTTCTTTAGAATGATCCTTCTGTTGGTACCTCATGTCCATAGATCAGATTCAATTATCCCTGCAGGCTGGTAATGATCACTGAAATTTGTAAAACACATTTCCATTTGGTACTCTTTTTTTTACAATGCTTAGGGTATCCTTAAACTTTGGGACTGAAGCTTTCACTGTAAAGTAGGAGGAACTGCCCATGTCTGGAGAACTCTGGGTTAGAAGTGGGGCAGAGTTTCCAGGATGTCAGCATCTGTGAAATTGGAAGTGCAGCTACAAGAATTAATGGTGTTTCTGTCTGCTTGCATGTGTTCTGCATAACTTGCCCTTTAAACTACTGATCCCTCCAGGAACCTGAAATCTCTCTTTGTATTTCTGATTTCTGTCTACACTGTAAGAATTAATGTGACCTCTTTGATTTGCTGCTTTTTTTGCACTAATGCTTTAAAAGTTTTCAAAGGTTCAGAATTAGTATTTTGTGTTATTTTTATTCAATCATTCATTTTAAATCATTATTTCTGGATGCTGGCTTTTTTTTTCACCATATTAGGACAATGACTTCAATGTAAAAAACCCTCATTTTTTTTTTTTTTTAAATGCAAGGAAAATCTATGAACTAACAATAAAAAGAGTTTTCATCCATGTAGATTAAAAGGCTAAAACATTCAAATAAATAGACAAGGAAATATTCCTAGGGAGAAAACAACAAGTTAAACATATGCTCTCAAGGTAAATTGTTCTCAGCAGCACACAAATATGAGAAAATATTGCAGATTTAATTTTGACAATGTACTGAAAATAAATTAGCTCAGAATGTCAAATGATGAATATACTTCTGACAACACTGAATCATTTTTAAGCACTTCACAAAAACATGTGATAGGTTTAGACACAGGATGAGAAGGGTATAGAACATTAATCAGTGCAGTTTAACAGTTAGGAAGGTCTCATGTGTAATTCCTACCTGACACTGACCAAGATCACACAGCCAATTAGCAATAAGGCCAGAACAATAGTTCAGCTATTTTGATTTCCTGTCCTCCAAGTTATTTGCAAAATCACAGTTACGTCTCCAACTAATGGCATTTTGTTTGAATCATCCACTTACATGGCTTCAAGCATCTTTTTACAGTATCTATAGATAGTACCTGTCAGTTATTTCCACTTTGCCCATGGGGAAATTGAAGAGATTTATCTCAAGCAATGTAACTGCTCATGAACAGTTTTCGGTCACAAACACTGAATCCCAACTTACAGTCAACTACCTGATGCAGATTAAATGATCATCGATAAAAGTAGGAATTTTGAAACAAACCTGAAATCTTTTATTATGGCAACAATTCTAAATATTGGATCAAATTAATTTACCTTCTCTAGCTACAGATGTGCATTCAGGTACTCCTTTAGATTTGAGGCTCTATCTCCCTAAGAAAACCAGTTTCTGTATCCCTGATATAAAGAAATATTTAATTACTCACTTCATTTTGAGTGCTAATCAGGATATTTACGTGTTAATTGATTATTAAAACTATAAATACATCTTTATTTTCATTGTAATTGAGGGTTTCATTCTACACCAAATAGACATTCAATCTGCATATTCATAAAACTCAGTGGGTGCTCTTTTAAAAGTCAACCAAATTTAACAAAATGTAATGAAAACTAGCTTATTAAATACAAATTAAAGCTGGAGACACATGAACTGAACTGTCACCCAGCTTTACGTTCTTGGATTACTGCATCAAGGATCATCTTTCAAAACAAGTCCACAAAAAAAGACTTTTAAACAACAATACCAGCATATGATGTGAAAATGTGAACACCAGAGTGATAATCACTTTGTCACTTATTAGTAATGCTCTGTGGAGTAGCATGCTTGTATCTGTAATAAGCCAAATTTGCTTCTTGGAGACACTAGTGCAACTAGCTCCATATTTCAGGAATTCCCTATAGATATGATGGATCTTTTAAAAAGTAAATATTTATATATTTTGGGTATAACAGTTTACTAATTGAGAAGAGGGATAGTCTTCTCATGGATTAAATATTACTACCTAACAAAGACCAGGAATAAATTGCAGAAGCTAGGTGGAAGAAATTTACATGTGGGAGGTTCCTAAGGATCTATTCTATTCATAAATTATTTGGAAAACAGTGTAAATCTGGAATGAATAAAGTTGCAGGTGATACTACATTATTTAAAGTAGTTAAACCTAAATCTGACTGGGAAAGTTGTAGAAAAGGTTTTGCAGTCCTGAGTGACTGGACAACAAAAGTGCAGATGAATCACTTCTGTTTCTGATGAGAACTAGCAGGCATGGGATAAAATTATCAGGTAATGAACAGAAAACAAGGCAAAGTACTTGTTCACAAAAGATGCAAGTAAAATATGGAATCCCATGATACAGTAAAATGCAGAGAGCAAAAATACAAAAGGTATCAAAAAGAGGTTTACCAAATGCATCTACCAATATGCTTTGGTAGATATTAGATCTGTTGGTCCAACACAATCCCGAAGTGTGTATGCTGGTAGGAAGGAATAAGATTTTTGTGAAATACTAGATTTCACAACCAGCCTCAGATGGAGACTCAAGGCATCTATCTCCATGTTACTAGAGGTGAGAGTACCACCAGGCACTATTATCAGCTTAGACTGTAAAAAGATAAACAACCATGTTATCTCCTGCACCTCAAAAGTCCCTTATTCCTCTTATACCTTGCAGACCAAGTGAAGGTGGACACAGTAGAATACAACACTACTGCAGCAACACATTCTCCTTAACATCTCTAGGTTAGAGATTAAGCTGCACAGGAGCTAAAGCCGATTAACTCACATCAGGCTTCTAAACCCTAGGAGACTAAAAATAGCATTCTGTGTGTTTGCTTTTTACAGTCACATAAAATATGCTTTGGCTTTCATGTATTCACTAGCACTTGCGTAGGATTTTATGCTAAAGGTTTCCTACTTGCTGAAACAGTCTGTCTGGTTTGAATCACAGGGGCCTTTTTCTTTCTCTCAATTTATGTTTTCAGGCCTCCATTACCATTTTCTTTCTCAGATGTATTGCAAAAAGGTAGGTTGCAGCATACTGTTTGTTGTGGAGGGTGTTACATGGAGCAATCTCTGAAGCAGAGGAGTCCCTCCCATGAGCTCAGCTGCCAAATGCTGCTTCTTGCCTGGCTTTGGACTATGAGCTGGAGCCTCTACCTGTCACATAGCTGCTCATATGCCATGCTGTCCTCCAAGCCATCACACCAGCAGCTTTTAAAGCAAGAGCATTGCACAAGCTTGGGCTGTAACACACTAAAAGCTATAATTTTCATATTGTCTCTCCTTACCAATTGTAAATCAGTCATTTTAAGGATGTTTTCCATTCTTGCTTCCCTTCAGGCATCTCTTATTTCTCTCTGGAAAAAGAAGATGTAGTTTATAGCTAACTGCAGGACTGAAATGACATATATAATAGCAACAGCAGGCAACAAATATGTCCCTAAAGTGGCAATATGGTGCCTTTTGTTTTGTTTTAAGACTTTGGAGTGATAGGCAATTTGTCATTTAGAGCTGCTATTTGAATAGTTACAGGGAATTTAGAAGACAATGTTATGCATGTTCAGTAATGACGACTGCATAGTCTGACCTAGGCCCTTTGAAAATTGAAAGACAGGACAAAACATTATCATTATACATAGGGTTATTAGCATTAAAGGTTAATAATATGGGTGGGTTTTTTTCAGTCTTCTTGCAGTCTTCATTTCCTTTCAGTTAAAAAAAGACAAAACGAGCCCATTCTGACCACCAAATACTTTTACACAAAACTGGACTCTTTCACATTTTGTAAGAATAAACATAACCTACATGGAACACTTTCACTATTAGAAAAAGAAATGTTTTTCATGTCTAAATATAATGGTTTTCTTATATAATAAAATCAAACTCCCCCATGTAGCTATTTAAAAAACAGATATTGCCACTCTATCCACATGAGTAATTCAGCTCTCTAAAGGGATGCCGAGGACAGAACAAGTACCTGACCATGTTGCAATGCCCAGATACAGTGCAACCCCCTTGCCACACAGAGGGCAAACCCTATTCCAGGCTCAGGGATGCAGCAAGACAGGAGGTATGGAAGCCACAATGTGTTTACAGCTCCACAGTTCTCTCTATCTCTTGACTGAACCCTGAGAGCACCTCAGAGGGGCAGGTGCAGGGAAAAGGGATAGGGATGAGGCAGCTGAGCACCTGCATCACTCACTGACTTCAGATGTAGTTCTATGAGCTCACATTTCTAAAACCACTGTGCCAGGAAGGCTGATGCCACAGTGCAGATCTCAGTGGCAGCTGATCTGAAGATGGGATCACTGTCTGAATACCTTCTTGTTAAGAATTTAAGGGGGAAGAACATAAGGCACCTAGCAGAGTTCCCCTGGCACAGGGACGGGGTAGGAGGCGCTCTGAGCATCATTGATAGCTGCTAGCTGAGAATCACTCATCTATGTCTTTGTGGCTCTAGCTCATTACTCACCTGACAGCCCCTCTACTTCTTACTTCAGTTCTCTCAGTTACTTCAATTTCACTTTTCTCTGTCTCACTTATTTTTCTCTCTTATTTTTTTAACTTCTGTAACATCTGCTTACACCTCCCTTTGCTTATCGAATGGAAACCCAGAGGTGAACATGTATTATTTGCTATATTAAGACACACATTAAAACTTCAGCAATATCATGGGTGACATTATATCAAAATTACTAGTTAGCTGACTTGTTTCTATTTGTAAATGTGTTCTTAGGGGACAGCTCTCATTAATCAAAACACAAAAATTAAAATTAAAGCCCTACAGATGAAATATGAAAACCTCATAAAAATTAACCCCCAAATTCAATATTTTCAGTATAAGATCATTTCAACATTTGTCATTATTCCAGGTTCTACATCTTTTCCCAAAATAAAATACATTAAGATGGAGTTGAAGTGAAGATTGTATCCCTACATTTTAGGCTAAGATGGTATAGGTACTTTACATGTTATCATTGTATTGAGTGCCCTAAATGAGAAATCAAGGTTAGGGATTATAATTGTATATTTTAAGGGTGAAAATGCCTGAGCAGGATATTGAAACAGCCTTATTTCTGTCCTCCTTTGATGGCATAATGCCATTCAATATCTGCCATCAAAATACTTCTGCTCATGGTCCTAAATTAGACTAAACTGACTTTTATAAGCAGATTACACTCTACTTCTTTATGGTTATTATGGTAGTATTAATGCTGAGTTTATCTCCTGAATTTTCCTCTTATCACATACTAGCGAGGGCAGCTGAAAAACCATCATGGATCGGTTTCTCTTTCACTGATCTCCATGGGGTGGGGGTCTTGCTGTTGCAGAGCCACGGGCAACAAGACAGCAGGGGACCAAGTGTCTTCAGCAAAAGGCAAAGAGGGGGAACCCCTCTTGTAGTTGCCATGGCAATCAGGCAGCCAGATCCATCCCCAAGCCCTGCAATGGGCAGCATCTCACCATCCTTCCAAACCCACTGCCTTCCACTTGCTTCTCATTCAGTGATGCACCTCTTGTTTAAGGTGTAACTGACAGAAATCAGTCTCCCCTGTATTTTAAGTTTCTCACACAAATAATTTTATGGCCTCCTGTATTTTCAGGCTTTGTCACATGTAGAATCCCTCACCAGGATCCACATAGACATACATCACAGCCTAAATTCTCACTCCTGTCTCCAGCCTATGTGACCAGCATATACCTTGCACCCCAACAAAATTCAAAATCATAACAAGACAGTTATAACTACCATGGCTTTTATGCCTTCATTCAAATTAAACAAATAATGTATCATTATATGCAATATATTCAGTATTTACTTCTGGAATGAGGTTCAAGCATTTCTACTATCTGCACGCAATACAAATAGTGTTGACAGTGGCTTTACAAATCTTGGATATGATTTTAAGCTATCTTTATTACTTAAAAGTACTTCAGTAGATTCTATGACTATTCCTTCTTTTACACAAAAAAGGGATATCTCGCACAGGATCAGTGAGATGATAGCAGTATTTTGACATGAATGAATTGATAAAGTGCTAATTCTTTGTTGTTATTTCACTCAAGTGTACAAACTGTTTTTATTGACCTTTGTGAGACAAATGGCTGCAAAATATGGTAGAAATCTTGGAGTTGTTCCAGTTTCTGTATAAATATACCAGTGGATCATTTGCTTAGTCTGTAGAGTATGCATTGCCTCTTGCATAAGAAATCACAGAAATATTAACGTAAAACTATTACTGTGTCTCTTAGTGCATTATCATCACATTCTGAAGCTTTCAATAGATGATCTTTCTCATGTTCTTAGACAACCTTGACCTTCACTTTTTAGTGAAGTGAATAATATTACATCACATATAAAGAGAACAGTGCAATCATCTTTTCTATTTGCAGTACTAAGTCAACAGTATTTGATACAATCAGCATGTGTCTTGATAGTGAAGGCACATGGTGACAAGTCTAACTGAATGTAGTTATTTGGCTGTCATGAAATGCACCTTATGGTGATAAACTTCTGCCATAAAATTGGAAGACTATCACATAAACATGTTTCATGAAGAAATACACTAACAGAATTCACTGCTAGTTTATAGTTGGAAAACTGCATTCTATTTATTATGCTGCTATTTTTACAGTAAGTCAGGTTCCAAAACTCATTATGTTTTACAATGAAGTAATTACTGGGTGTTGATTCTTTTACTTCCACCAACAGGTCTATCTAATTAGTGTACAATAAATTGAAATACCATGATTAAGGATGTATGAAAGGATACTAAGACTTGATGCAGCTTCTGTGTGCTTAGAACCAGGGGGAATCACGCAGCTGGTCTCCCAGGATGTTGCCTGGGCTAGGTACCTCAAAGGGCAATCCTCATGAGGAAAGTTTCTTTGCCTTTGCACCCTCTTCTCTGTAAACATGTCCTAATGCAGCTACTACAATAAGGGTGTAAGGCTATTCACACTTGTGTGTATTCAATCTTAAACTCCATACAAACCCAGCTTTTTCTTTTCATTTTTTATCAGACAGTTTATCTTTTAGATAAATTTATTTTCCTTGTAATCTTAAAGGATATGGTGTTCATAACGCTTACAGAAGGTTAGGCTATAAAACTACCCAAAACAATAGCTTCTATAAACTCAGAGACATCCTCTTATCTGCAGCATAAGTCAGCCTCACTGCAGTGCAATGTTTCTAGCTTTGTATGTTATTGGTTATGGGAGATGTTCTGTGGCACAAGGAGTAGGAAGGTTTCTCAGTCCTACTGAAAGTCAAAGAGAATTGGAAGCTTAACCTCCATTTGTGCTATTGAAGATCTTCACTGTGTGTCTGACTGGCTGCCTGAGAATGAGATTTGAAATATGGGGTCATTCTTCTACTAGATTAGCCACCCTGCTGTTAGCAGTAACAGGATGTGGGTATGACTGTGCTTGTAAAACATTCCCCCAAAGAAATGGGACTTAAAGAGAGGCTGTGTTCATTTGATGTTCTTAGGCTGCCCAGGTAAACAGTGGAACAAAAGTGGTCTCCCAGGAATATTTTCACAGTGAGGGATTATGTGGTGCATATTTGTCTTGCTCCACCTTGGAATCTGTAAATTTTACAGCATGAAGGGGTACCATGGAATAGCAGAGGAGAAAAAGGTTGATGCAAACTATGTTATAAGTACTCAAGCAGCAAAGCAGTCCCCTTTAGACAACTGCAACTCACCAAAATGTAAAATAAATAAATCTCAGCTGCAGTTCACATATCTGCCAATAGAAGAGGAAATAACTAAATAATCCAGATTTTTTTTCTTCAGATCATCAAAGGTATTTTTCTCTTAAAATTATTTAATCTTTTCAAACCTCTTGCAGCCACTCATGACATTAGACAGTTGTATGATGATAAGGATAAAATTAATGCCCCACTTTTATGTGAGACTTATCAGGCCAATATTAACCAGTACTAGGTTAGTTCAACAGACAAAGAAAAATAACCACTAAGTCTCAAAGAAACAGGAAATGTTTTTACAGGCCCATTATAGCTACACGTTTGCTAACCTTGCTAGAGCTACTGAAGCAGAGCTCAGCAGGAGTGATTAATACAACTAAAATAGGGTTTCTTCAGCTTTGACTTGATCTTATTACTCTTTTTTAAAAAGCAGGTTCTATTAAATGAAATGAAGTTCTCTTTCTGATCTCAGAGAGACCAAGAAGAGTTTTTGTGGTCAAGTTAGGAAATATTTAATCTTCATGTTGGCAATAAATTGGAAAACCTAATTAATTCTGATGAAGAACTAATAACAGGTCATCCCAAGATTTACAGTAAAATTGTTTTTCTTCAGCCTTTTCTTGCTTTTATTGATTGATACCCTGATATTCATAGATAATATAATAGTTTTGGAAGGGAACTTTTTAAGGTCATCTAATCCAACTCCCCTGTAATGAGCAGGGGCATCTTCAACTAAACCAGGTCTCTCAGAGCTCTATTCAACCTGACCTTGAATGTTTCCAGGGATGGGCATTTACCACCTTGCTGGGTAATCTGCTCCACCATTTCACTGTTTCCCAGGGGATCCTAATGAGTAACACCTTGAAAAGCTAAAATATGTTTTCCTAAAATTCAAGGTCCTGACTTTACTCTTTGCCTGACTCATATCCCAAAACTGTGGACTCTACCAGTGCATGATTAAGATCACTTTCCATGTTGTGAGAATAGTGAGATAATACATCCATGCTGAAATGCCATTTTGACTTTTGTCTGTCCAAATTTGAAAAACTTGTATCAATCTCTATTTAAAAAAAATATAGAAAAATCAGATGTGCTGTTGTTCACAAAGTGGGAAAAACCTTCAGTTTTATTCATGTCCTATAATGTACAACAAAAAAATTAGATGGGACTAGTATATGAGAAATTGCAGTACAATACAGTCTGGCTATAGATAAGAGTTTTAGAAATATGAGATTGCCCTCACAGAAATGGGTATATTCACATGAAGAAAGTCATGAGAAAATGACAGATAAACATCAGGGCAGAGATCACTGAGGAATTATGATTAATGATCAGAAGAACAAGAAATTTATCAAGACATATAGGTGCTATTGATCTCCCGAGATAGGGGATTCCTGAGTTGCTGTCTCTGCTTCACAAACTATTTATGTGTTTTCATGTTATATGCGTTTGTGTTCTGCTCTAGGTCTAAAACATTCCCTGTAGTTAGTCAGAAAAAATGAAATGCCAAGAGATTAAAAAATCTGCAGATATTAGAACAGTGGCTGGACAAGGACACATAAGACATCAGAAAGTATCTTTTGTACATTTCCTACCACACCAGTGTAAAAGACTTGACTAAGTAATGACACAGAAGCTTGGTGCTTTTCAGGTTTGTTTGCTTGGGTTGTTTTGGTTTTGGTTTGGCTTGTTTTTTTAAGTGGGCTTTAGAATTTTAGAAATTTTTTTGTATTTTTGCTTTCAATTATTTCTTAGTCCTAGGGAATTAATTATAAATATGAAAGAATGTACAGATAGGTCAGGACACAGTTTGAACATTTTAACTACAAAATTTCAAGATTGCTGAAGTCTAGACCTGATTAGAAATGAAAAAACAAGATTAAAGGACCAAATCCCACCATAGTAGCAGATTAACTGCCCCAGGTGCTCCTTGTGATGTGCCATGATGTTTAATGAGTTCATTAATGACTTGGAAAGGTGAAAGTTTAGCATGGCAACAAAGTGTGTTGAGCAGACTAAGTTGTGTACATGTACAAGGACCTGAGTTGACTGTAGAGAGCATTAAAGATACTTAAATAAAATAGCTGGAAAGTCATCGTGATAACAATGTGATTCAAAATCAGGCTACACAGAAAAATAATCTGTTCAGCCTGGAAAGTGCTAAGCTGATTATATCATCTAAAGGAGACCTGGAACATCACTGTACACAGATCAATGTCCAACTGCAGTCAAAAAAGCAAATCAGCTACTGGACTGTTTGAAGGGTTCTAACAATCAAGAATGCAGACACCAGTGTAATGGCACCACAGAAACAGAGGCATAGCATGGTGAGGTATGTATCAGCCCATCTCCAGACAGGTGCTAAAGAGAAAAGAAAAGAATTTCTCTGGAGATGATAGAAATCACTTGCCTTACAAATAAGAATCTATACCATAATGTACATTGTCCTTTCCAACCCTAACTATTCTATGATTCTATTCTAGGTCAGGCAGTCAGGGACCCACAGCTTGACTTGTTTATACATATATCAAGCTAATCTTTAAAATTACTGACCTAATCTTTCAAATCCACTTCTGTGCTTGTGCCTATCTGAACACAGATAACCACAAGCAGAACACCACCTCCTTTCAGCAGACATTTCCCTCCACTTCAAGTTCAGTCAGAGGTCAAGCCATCTAACGTTTTCTTTTCTGACTTCGTATTTTCTAAATTTACTCTTATTTTTCTTTTGGCCAAGAATGATCAGCTTTGCCATATCAGTGCTAATATTTGAATAATAAAAAAACTTCAAACTAACCAACAACCAAAACCAGCAAAATACAAAAGAAAACAAAAAACAACCAACAACCAACCAACCAAACAAAAAAGCCCCAATAAACCACAAACCTCAAAAAATGCTTTTGAATAGAATAAAAGACTACATGAACCTGTTCTGATTTGAGTAGATGTTCAAATGCCATCCCTTAATGTGCTCATATCACCCATGGACTTCCCCTCAGAGCAGCAGTGTTTTGGCCAGGCAGGTGAGCCCCTACACACTAGGTGGGGCTCATGAGGGTGCAGAGCAATGGGACCAATGGCAGGCCCACAGACAGTAGGCTGACAGATTTCCTCACCAGACTTACAGCTGGAGAGAAGAGAAATACTGACAGAGAAGCTGTCGTAATGTGGCATCTCCTCTAACTGGGTCTCAAGGTGCTAAACATTAACCACTAAATGCTTTTATATGTGTGAAACGAGAGGGCTGTTGGCCCTGCGGGAGGCAAAAGCTATGGCTGCTGGGAAGGGTAGGAGCAGTGCCTCGTCTCTCCTTCCAGCCACAGCCTGCATTGCCACATTTCCAAATGTGGCAAAAAGTTTCCAGCACCACTTTGCTGAACATAGGTCCCATGAATGCTGAGGAGGGGAGAGACAGCAGTGTTGGGGGGAGCAGTGTGTCCTCAGTGTTGTACTTTGTTGGTTACGTTGACACAGCTACTTCCTTGAGTTGCTACAGCTTGTCAGAAGTGGGAAAGTGTCTTCTGTTTGCATATCAGAAAAAGATACATGGCTGAATCAAGGAATGGCTTTGTAAGTAATTTTGGGGTTTATGATTTGAGCCCCAAAAGGTCTTAAACTGTCAGATTTATTGTCTATCCAATTTTATGACTTTTAGTTGTATTTATTCTCTGATGTTTACCATCAAATGTCTCTACATGAGCTTGAATCTGCAGGCTTTCATATTGCTAAATCATTTTTTAAGCTTGAGATGTAGCTTCTATTCAACATCAATCCCTTGAGATACACCATTAACATGAATCATTTCTGAAAGTATGCCGTGCAATATGAACTTTGTGTTGAGTCAATCACTCACTCTGAATGAAAGAAGTGATGACCTTCATAGAAGAAGTGCATCACAGCTAAATATCCCAGGACCCTTTCTCCACTGTCAGTTGTGGCTGCTTTTGGTGCTCATGCAGACTTAATCATAGCACAGAAATAGGCTGAAGATTATTTTCCTTCATGTGGTTAGGTCAGCAGAGTTTTAAATAAATGACCGACAACAACCTGAGGCCTTTACTGAGTCACAGACCACTTTATTACTGGTTTCACAGAGGACTAAAAGAAAATGTAAGTTGTACTTTAATTAGTCTGTTCCAACTTCCTCAGTGCCCCTCAAGTAAAATCTTCATTAGAAGTGCTGGCTTCTCAGCAGATACTACAGCAACAGATGCTTTTCTGTCCTCTTAGGAGAGAGGCCTAGATTTGCAGAAGTATTGGGGCATCTCCCTCTACTGATTCTGTGAATCCAGACCAGAGGTTTGGATCCTGCAGATCTGATCTTGCAACAAAGCATAAATTGATCAGTCTATTAATTTGATGAGCTCTTAACTGACTTGCGCTTTAGCACAGCTCCCTTTGTAAGTAGATGCTATTATATGTTTGCACCTAGCCCTGTACAACTATTGCACAAGTGGATTGGGTGGAAAAATATAGTTTTGTTGTTAAAAGATTTAGGTTTTATAACTGGTTCTGGTTTGGGTGCCCTTTGGGATTTGGGATTTTTCTCTCACCCTTCCAGTACATCAGCACTTTCTTCTGTAAATTAGCCTAATTGTACATTCCTGCTTTATAAAATCAGTGGGAGGCCTGTTTCAGCGTGCTTCATTCATGAATGATTTAAAGAGCTTGGAGATTTCTAGATATGAAGGGGCATAAAAGGGAAGTTAAATGTAAGAGAAAGATTCTAAAGAAAAAAATAAAAAAACTACAATAGTGTCAGTTCAACACACTTTCACAAAGTTATTTTCCCCCACTCCTCATGTGCTACATTCTGCAATACAAAATATTATAGAGGTTTTCCTTTTTTTGTTTTTTGGTAAGCAGATGGATTTTGGGGACACTCATCCATTTGCAAATATGTCGTTTTCTTCTGAAGATAACTTGATTTATAAGAGCAATTGTCTTCTTCCTAAGCAGTATTTCTGCTGCTGAAATACTATATTTTAACTAATACAAATACTTTAGCAAGACTAAATATGCAGATTGTATTTCTCTATGTTCAGTTTTGCTCTTAATTTCAAAACTAATCAGCCACTGCAAATACTTTCTAAATTCCCATCTTTGAATGAAAACAAAAAATCAATGTTGGCACCCAAAGTTTGGTCAATACATACAGGATATTTTCAACAGAATTAAGAACTATTGCCCTCACATATCCCTTCAGTTGTGTCTTTTGGTCAGTGTGAAATACTAGCCAAGTCATTTGAAAAAGTTCAGAGGAAGACATAAAAAACTCTAAAAAGACAATTCCTGAATACCTTCCCCATACAAAAAGTTTCATCTTGGCTCCTTCTATTGGTTAATCTGACACAAGGTCAGAATTTTGCAGGTCCAAATTTGAGAAAATATATTATTTAGGTAACTCTGAAAAATCCTGTTAGTTGCATGGTTGGATAAGAAATAAATATCCAAGCAAAATCCTGCTGCTGACAATTAGACAAGCACTAATATCCAGAACTGCATTTGGGAGCATATTTTTGTATAGTATGTCTGATGTACTAGTGAGAAAAAAATGAGATGGATGATAGAGAAAAATCATTGACATAATATTTAAAGAGTAATGAATTGAGTGTTGTTTCCAGTAGGAAATGCCATGCCCAAAGGTAGTGATTTAAAATTCAGAATGTTATCCTCCTCATTCCTCACTTTGCAGAGTGAGCCAATGTATAGATATGTCCCACTGTCATACACTCTGCAATTTGAT
Source organism: Agapornis roseicollis (assembly GCA_002631895.1). Classification (NCBI taxonomy): domain Eukaryota; kingdom Metazoa; phylum Chordata; class Aves; order Psittaciformes; family Psittacidae; genus Agapornis; species Agapornis roseicollis. The sequence continues at coordinate 47,633 of NDXB01014572.1, forward strand.
TTTTTCCTAGTAGATACTGAAATGAAGGAATATTCTTTCTGCATGATAACTTAGGGCTGTGGCATTTAAAGGTCGCCATGAAAAGCATCTTCCAGACACCTATTATCAACAGCAGCCTCTCAGAGTGTTGACTGATAATGATTATGTATTGTTAAAAGCATTTTCTGTCAAAGAGATATAAATGTTTTTCATATTGTTTCCTGCTTCTCAGAAAAATAGAAAAAGATAAGATTTTCAGTATTTATTCTACTGTTTGCTCATGGATGTGAACAGCCCCTTCAGAGTTCAATCTTTATAGCAATATTTTCCTTATAGATATTACAACCTTGAGTTGAGATTTTAACATCAAATATAGTAAATTTTAGTGTTCAGAACTGACAACAATGATAATAACAAAATGTCCCTAAGGCTGTGTGGCAGCAAAGAATAGTTTTTAAATTAACAAAATACATAACAAATCATCACAGGCAATTGTCTCCTTCAATTTCTTGAGCCCCTGTCATCATATTTTCAGATTGCCCATTGAAACTAAGAGGAAAAACAGGGTAGCTAACAGCTAGGTTTAGGTGAAAACAAAACCTGAAACATAGCCTAATGTAGGGAGATACTGATTTACAGTTATGTTGGAGGTTGTCTGGTTCCCAGAGAACTTCTTTGATCTTCTGGCCATCACAAACCTTATGGAGCCTGTTGGTGTAATTGCTACTTTCAAGTCAGGTTAAATCAGGAAACAGTCACATTCCTCTTTACTTTGGAATAGTATCAGACTGTTTCACTGTCCCAGACCAACACACAAGGCTGGGATAAGCACTGAGTGGAGGGTTGAGGGGGTGTTTTGGCACTGATATTTTTTTGCAACAGGGATCCCTGTTTCCCTTTGCTCCTGTTTGTTTCTGCTCTGTCTCATGTTTTGCCATCCCAATAGTTGTGCTGCAAGGCTGTGTACTAAGGCAAAGCCATGAAAAAATCCAGTTGTGGTGCTTTTTTATTTATTAGTGTATTTATTTAATAAAAAAAAGCTTATCATTGATCAAGATAACACTGTGATCTCACAAACATTTGCACTGGTACTTCAGGAGGAACTAACTGCAGTGTAGAGAGGGCTAAAGCAGGGGAGATAAGCAAATAAAAAGGGGCAGAGAGCCGAAGAATCTTTTTAAACTGTGTTGCTGGAGAAAATATCTGTGGAATGACACACATAAGAGTTTTCCCTGGGGTCTGAATGGAAATATAGAGCCTGAGTGTTGTTCTGATATATTTGTGAATATTTGTGAATCAGATGCCACCACAAAGGCATCAGGAAAGCCCAGAGGATAGCAAAGGAATCACAGTAGAATGGCTGTGGGACAGTGTTTCAGGGCTAGATACTGAGTAGAAAAATTTGGAATTATGATTAGGGATTATGAGCAGTCTCCTGTTGCCTGATTCCTAACGTGTTCAGGCAAGCAAGAATTGATGCCTATTCTCCAAGGATAAATAGTAATATGAGGCAAATTTCTAATTATATTTTATTTCTTCTGCTGCTGGAAACAACTCACAAAACTCAAAGAATTTAATAGCTACTTAGCCTAAAAGATTAGCACTATCACACACAGCAGAACTGACAAAGAAAGCACAATTAGCCCAAGGAATTAGCTTCATTATTAATTACAATAATTATTTATGATGGGTTTGTTAAGCAGTGACAGTGCACTTAGGACTGTATACAGCTGAACCAAATGCCTGGAGGACCATACGATGACAAGCAGGTGCTGACCATCTGTATCTCATGTCTTAGGTGGATATTGAAAGCATTAACAAGGGGATCTAAGCTGAAAATTAAACTATTCATACCCTTGTAAGAGGATGTTCAATCTCCTGAAATACTTATATTGTCAGAATACCTAACTGTTACAAAGTTTGAATGCTCTCTAGTAATTTCTTCTTACAAAGAGGAAGCAAGAGAGTAATAGCTGTATTTAATAAAAGGTACACAGAGATTGTCAGGACTAAGGCAGTGATCATCCCCCTGTACTGAGCACTGGTGAGGCTGCACCTTGAATCCTGTGTTCAGATCTGGGGCCCTCATTATGAAACAGACATTGAGGTGCTGGACCATGTCCAGAGAAGGGCAACAAAGCTGGTGAAGTGTTTAGAGAACAGTCTAGAGAACAAGTCTTGTGAGAGGTGGCTGAAGGAATTGAGGGTGTTTAGCCTGAAGAAAAGGAGGTTCAGGAGAGATATCACTCTTTACAGTCACTTGGAAAGAGGTTGTAGTGAAGTGGAGGACAGCCTCTTTTCCCGCATAACAAGCAATAGGACAAGAGGAAACAGCTTCAAGTTGTACCAGGGGAGGTTTAGACTGGATATAAAACAACTTGATTCACCAAAAGGGTTGTCCAGCATTGGAACACCACTGCCCAGGAAAATGATTGAGTCACCATCCCTGGAAGTATTTAAAAGGCACGTAAGTGTGCAGCTTAAGGACACAGTTTAGTGGTGGGCTTGGCAGTTCTAGGTTAACAGCTGGACTCAAGTGTCTTAAAGGTCTTTTATAACATAAGTGATTTTATGATTCAAAGGAATAAGAAGCCTGAGGTTTGAACCCAACTTCCCACAGTTGTAATAGGTTAAGATCAGTTTCCCTATTTTAGCTGAGATTGCTTCATTCTTGTTCCTTCTCTGAACTATACTGTCCCCTTCCAATCTTTCTCCTCTTCCACAGTCCCTTTCAATGAGCTGCCCACCTGCTTGCCCAGGATTGCTGTTGCCATGTTGTAACTCGTATCTAGCACTGTTGCATAGAAAACTGCTCTTCATCGTTGAAAACCAGTGGTATATCTAAGAAATCAGCTGACTTACTCTTCCTATAGAGTTCTCCTCATGTACTAGGGTATATGGATTTTCTTAAACACCAGGGTCATAACAGCATTTCTTAACAGATTAACACAGATAAGTTTTTTGGAAGACTTGATACTGAAGGAGGGATTCAAATTATGCCTGGGAAATTTGGTGGCCTTCTACACCAGGGCTATAGCACTGGTAGAGAAGGGAAGAGCTACTGCCATTACCTACCTGGGCTTTTGCAAGGCATTTGACACTGTTCCACACAACAAAAATTGTACTTAGGCAGGATATCTGTGAAGTGTAAAGGTAGGAAGAACATATTCATTTTCTACTAGCAATGAATGAAGAATACAACAGAACAAATAATATGTTAACATAATAAATAACTTTGTCACAGGCTCAGATGCACAACTAAATTATGTCAGCTGGTTGAGATGATACTATCCCAGTTGAGCCATGGTAACTGACTATCTGCATACTTCTCACTCATAGGAAGCATGAAGTAAAATGTGCTACCTTAAACCTGTCTGCAGGGTAAGGAGATGCTTATGGTCACATACTCAGCAGTTAAATCATCATAACTCAGTCATTTGTCCAAGTCCTAAGATACACAGGTATGGGCACATCTAATTCTGCTACTTGCTATCTTCAGAATATAGGGTTTTACAGATTCACTGTTCTGTGTAAATGCTTAAAAAGAAACATTTCTGATCAATGATTTATCAAAGTAGTGTACTTTGGGCATCATGAGACAAATATGTGCAGTGGAAGCAAATGTAATGGGTACTAAACAGAGAGCTCCCTGGTGTGTTAGGCCTGTAACTACCCTGGAGAGGCAAAATGCCTCAGAGCTCTCCTGTTCAGTTGTCTACAACAGTTTCATACCATCAGACTAATTTAGGGTGGAACAAGCCCCAACATTTTCATTGGCACTAGTATGTTCCACATGCTTATTTACTCTGACTGTCATCAAACTAAAGATAAATCCAGCATCAATGTTGCTTTTTTGAAAGGCCTACCAGACCAGATGAATTAAATACAAGCTGCAGCATTTTTTCTGAATTCACATAATGGGGGAACTTCAAAAACTGTAACAGTGCTTCTCTTACCAAGGATTTGTAACCCATAATTACATTGATACATGTGCCATGTCAGCAACAGCAGTGAAATTCACAGTATTTTTTATGTGAAATATACTGTTTTATTGCATTAATTCACATTTAATGTGTACACAGTAATAACTGTAAAGCATGATAACCAAAGTTATATATTTTCTTCAGAAACTTCATTTAGAGAGCTTTCAAAAGAGTCCAAGGAAATTAAAGTATCAGTCAGTTTACCTGCAGGATATAAAGCCAAAGCACTATGCACTATAATTTTTTTTACAAGCAGCTCCTTCCTCACATAATGTTCTACCTCTGATAAAATACAATACTCATAATACTTGTACATATTGTTAAAACTGCTGTGCACAAGACCAAGATTTTAGAAACTAGAGAAAGAATGCATCTCTAGAGAGAAACTGTGTTGTGTTATTCATAGTGGGCTAAGGAAGGAGAGCTGTAATAAAGAAACAAAAATCAAGAACTGTAGCACACATAAAGCAGGGATGTCACACTTGGTTAGGAAAGAGCTCTTCTTGATAGGGAGCATAAACAAACAAATAGGCATTAAATGGAGCCAAAGTCTTGAGGTCCCTTCTCTTGAAAAGAGAAAGAGCAATAATAGGGGGCATGAAGATTAAAAAAGAAGCAATATGACAATTTTGTCTTTATTTTGCCTAATTCTGTTAGCTGCCAGTGCTATATTACACTAGCACTAAGCTAGCTTCTTCATTCTAAAAAGGAGAATAAAAAAAAGGGACAGAACACAGTCCAAGAAATGTACCCTCAAAGAAACAAAAATAGTTGTAACTTGTCCTGACACTGGACAAAGCTTTTGTAGAAATAACACAGTCAGTAACTCTTCCTTATAGACATAAAATGAAATTTCAGGAAGATTTTTGTTATGAGTCATTTAAATTAAATTACACATGTAAAAAACAAGTGATCCATTGAATAGTTGAGTAACAGCTGCACATAGGATTTCTACTAGGTGCAAGAGCAGGAAGCAGAGGTACAGAACAGTTATCACTGGAATCTGAAAGATAAAAGAGACCTCTGATAGATTATGATTCATGAGTTGGATGGATTTACTTAGAGTGACAGAAGCACACAAACGCTTGATGTCAAGAAAAAGACATAATCAGAGCTGGCTTTTATCACCTTTAGCTTGCCAGAACTTTGTGTCACTAGCTGTCACAGATAAGGAGTAAAAGTGTAGATTTCTCTCTATTGCAACAAAATATTCAGTAAGAAAAGCATCATCTTGAGTTCCAACTCCTGAACATTTAAGACCGGTGTAAAGACAGAAGCTGACTTCACACAGAAACATAAGTGTTGCCTTCCTGACTCTGAACAAGACCAATTCTGTTACAAGAATGTTCCACAGCAATTTCCTTTTAGGTTTTTAGATATAAGCTAACTAAATATACTTACCTCTGTAAGAAAATCACTTTCACATTACACAATGACAAAATGACAGAAACTACTGGAATTACATATGCTTTTAATACAGAGACAAGTTCCATAATCTGTTACTACCATTCTCATATTTTCACTCTAAAACTTAGTATAACCAGACCTTAAAACTTCTCTAATTTGAAATTTCTCTGGTAACTCCAAAAGGTTCAGAACTTTTTCTGTGCAGAAATCCATGGTACTGTGATGCTTCTGATATTGAATGGGATTCCTGGTAAAATATCGAGATTTGTGTCCACTGGTGCAAAACATCAGAAGAAAGCGCTTAGTACAGGGCTGCAAGGCAATGACGCAGATAAACTCCTGAGCAAAACACTGAGATCTCTTCTACTTCCAGAGAAGACTCTTGATTCTCTTTGGAGTTTGTTAGTCACCCTTGTGTACAGCTGATTAAATCTGTAGATGTCCTGAAGATTATATTGACAGCTATTCCTGCTTACATCCTAAGTGGCAAGGAGTTGAAGAGTATGAGTTGACATAATATGACAAATGGGAAAACAAAATTCACTGTTGTGTAGCACTTATCTCCTGTTCACCCCTTGGCATTTTGACTGCGTTGAGACCGGAAGTCAAATGAATGGATGACATTAGGTTTTGCTAAGATAGCGGTGTTATTGGTGATCTATGGCTAAATTCCTCCATAACTACACAAATTAGCATGGAAGGTGAAAGTTAGCTACTCAGAAGATTTGTAGAGTTCTTAAGCATCAGAGGCAATTTCACTGAAAAATAAATCATGTAAGCCATAAATTTTAAAACAACTATGAAGAAGGAAAGCAGGTGGAATAAAAAGCTGGTTAAAAATGATCACACAGTGCACATGCCTGCAACTGCAGCAAAGTATAGTATCTCTTTTAGGCATATCTACAGATTTAAGACCTGATTCTGGTCTTACTTCTACATCAGTATAAACCAGTAAAGCAAATCTGTTGCACTTATCATAGTTAGAGTGGGTTAAGAAAAAAAAAAAAAAAACAGAGTAAAATCAAGCTTAGAATTTGAATTTTGGTACTTACATAGTAGATAATACAGTTAATATCATAAAAAATAACTGTAACTTTAGGCCAGAAGGGCTGATCTAGATAGTTTAGGTTTGAAAATACATTCACTTTTGAAAATATATTAATTTATTTAAAATGATTTTACTTCTGGGCACATTTTTTTCTGTCAGAACCTTTCTAATCATCAGAAATGTCTGTTTTTTGGAATAGGTGCCCAGGGAACAGACACATACATACCCATGCAGAGTAGCTTAACAGTGGTCAAATGAAAATGGCCCCAAAATTAAATGAAAAAGGAAGGAAAAAGACCGCTAATTTGCCACAATAAAAAGTCTTTAAAAATAGTAACAACATGAAACAGTGAAACAAAAAATTAAAAGGAGTAAGATCAGTGGGGTAAAATATTTACAGAGTTTCCACATTAGAGATAAAGATACAGAGAAAATTCATGCTATTATTAAAAGTATAAATTAGGAGTAAAAAAGCATCTGACCTATGTTAAATAGTAGATCACTGAAAGCTATAAGAAGTGAAGGTTGGGAGCTACATCCAAACAAACAGATAAAGGTTAGCAAGCTAACTGCAGAGATGCCATATGACAGGCCAGAAAGGATTTGAAGGAGTAACAGTAAGGACAGGTAACCTATTAACAAAACTTTTTTCAAACATACCATTACCAGAAAGCCTGACAGAGAGTCAGATGGGACCAATAGGCAATCAGGATATGAAAGGAACATTCAAGGAAGATGAGGCTATGCAGGAAAGCTAAATTAATTTATTGCATCAGTGTTCATTACAGAAGAGATACCAGTCATTCCTTATGGGAGATAAGGCTAAGGAACTCGCTCAAATTCAAGTGTCAATAGAAAAGGCTTTAGAGCAAATTGACACACTGAACGGTAAGAAATCTCCAGGAACAGATGGTATTCACAGAAGATTTATAACAGAACCCAAATATAAAATTGTTAAAATACTAACAGTGGCATCTAACCTATTGCCAGAGAAACAGAAGGTGGGAAATGTGACACCAATCTTTATGAAGAATTCCAGAGAGATCTTGGAGCTATAGACTGCAAGTCTGGTTTCTGTACAGGCAAAATAGTAAAACTGTAGTAAAAGATGAGATTAATAGACACCTGGACAAACACAATACATTGCATAATACATCGTTTCTACTGAAGAAAGATCTTCTTTAGAAATGCATTTGAGTTTTTAAAAACTGTTAGCAAGCATGTAGATAAGCAATATCTCTCTATATATGTATATGTAGCATATATATGCTATGGCATACTTGGATTTTAAAAAGGCTTTTGATACATTCCCTCACTAAAGGTCAAATTACCATAGGGTTAATGGGAAGAGGTTCCCATAGATTAGTAATGACTAAAAGGCAGATGACAGATAGATGATAGATGAAAGTGGTCAACTTTCTCAATCAACAGGTCCCTTCAGTACCAGTAGTTGGATCTGTACTCTTCATCATTCTCCTGTGCTTCCTGGCAGAGGGCTTCCTGGGATGTAAGACAGCAGGGACTTCCAGAGCTCACTGGAAAGGACAGTGGAATAAAATGGCAAATGAAGTTCAGAATCAGTAAGTGCAGGGTAATGCATTTGGATTAATGCAGTCTTCATTATAAAAAGAATGGACTCTGAAGAAACTATCTCCATCCTGGACAGGGACTTGACGATTACTGAGGTTCATTCTACAGAATCATCCACCAGATGATACCATCACTGACGGCAACTAAAGTGTTAGGCCTTTTTAGGAAAAGAACTGAAAACAAAACAGAAGACATCTTAAGAAAACTCAGATGTGTAATAGATTTAAATCTGCATGCATCTCTGGTGACCCTATTACAAAAAGCTTTCAGTAGAACTAAACAGAGGCAAAGTTGGCAATAATTTTGGCAGAAGAGCTACTGAGCAGATTAGGTTAAAAAAACTGGAGATTTACAAACCAAAATGTTATGTCAAAGTATATGGGCAGTGAATTGTTATTCACTGTTTTTCAAGTATTAAAAGGTAGAGAACATTCAGATTGCAGCAGTTTTAAAACAAATAAAAGAAAGTGCTTTTATATGCCATAGAATTGTGGAATGCATTGCTTCAGGGTGGAGACCAAAATTAAAATGAATCAGCAAAAGAATCAGATGAGTTCCTGGAGGAGTGGTTCATTAATGAAGTTTAAACACAATCCTACAGCTACTGCCTCTGTTTCAGGAATTTTAAACCACCAGCAAAAGCTGGAATAATATAGAAGGCAAAAAGATACCTTTGCATGCTTTGTTCAAGTATCTGACACTGCCTTCTGTTGGAAACCTTCACATTACCTAGAAGGTAAGGACTTGCATAGATAAGAATTAATTGGCAGTAATATACCCTATAAAGCTTTTTTGTTGTAGGTTGTTAGCAGGGTGACATTCATAGTGAACTGAGCTGTAACTTTAAGTCATCAATACTTGCCTTTTTCTTTGACAATTTCAAAATATATATTTATTGTGTTCCTAAGTGAAGAAACATTTTAATTTTGTGTGTTCGATTTTACTACTTGCTCTCACTTAAGGAAAGTTGAGAGATAAGAACTCCTTTGTTCTTAGATTGGATTCAGCAAATCCAGTCTTTGTTCGTACAGGTCACAGAAACATTTAAAAGTAGTGAAACTGTTGAGCACGTCATATAGGTTTAAAAAGGCCTAAAACAGGTTACAGGGGTAGCAGTGCTGTACCTGTTTACAAACAGACTTGGACACAATGCACAGATAAAACCAGACATGCCAACACAACAGACAAGGTACCAATGAATTTACTGAAATTTCTCAAGTCTGAAAGAAAACTGCTAAGAAAATGTATCTTCTACGTTGCATAATAATAAATACAAATGAGCGAGAAACAAAGCTACCACATTTGTTTTCTTATGTGAGTCATATTTCCAAATTCAGATTTAATATATGAGGAAAACTGCCATTTGTCTCAGATGTATGCAGTTTTCCCCTTGGCCTAAAGTTCCTTTCAATTTGGCTACCAGGAGGCTTGCTCTGCAATATCTCCTTTGTTGAAAGCTCCTACTTAAATTCTGTCTCCATAAGAGAGTAAAAGCTTCAGATTTTCCTCTATCTAGCGTGGAAACAAGAGGATATAAAGAAAATCCCTTAACTTCTGTCAAACCTCTGAGATGTTTTGGTGTAACATAGGCACAAATGCAGAACTGCAGGGGCAGCAGATTCAAGTAGGTGAATCTCATGGATGCAAACTATTAGAAACCTTGTTCAAGTGCATCTTCCTCAGACAGCTCCAGACCTTATAAGGTTATCCTGAAAAATACTTTTCTACCATTCATGTAATGCATATGAAAGCTATTCTCCTACATATGGATCAAGTTCTTCTTTTCAGGTGGACACAACACACCAGGTAAAGCAGGCTGCTTTCCTGAGCTATATCTATTTTGCACAACTGGGCTGAATTTTACCATGGGCATACAAACCTGATGTGCACTGTAGCTAAGGGCAGTTGAGGTGGGGGTTCCGCACAAAGACTATGTATGAGGCACACAGCTGGCTGCACTGATCATACTTCACACTATCCTATAAAATGTATGTTTCCACTCTAAGGAAACCTTTTAGGCTGCCTCTAGAGTGTACAGAGAGGGACAGAACCCTTCATGGGCAGGTCCATCCGCTTTTACTCTTTGGAATGGGATTAATTGGACTCCTAATTGACCTGTTTCTCTCCATTGGGCAGTAGAGGAAGCCTAGCTGAGGTGTTAACATTTGGTGTATTTTACATGATAAGGTGAGGGGAATCCTGCCCACAATATAAAAAAACCCAAAACCCAAACAGCATAACCTGTGTCATGGAAATTACTGTATGACTAGACCAGCTACAGTTTGTACCTCAGACTGGCTTTCTCAGAAAACTCTAAATAAAGGATAAACCATGGTGCTTCTTGAACAACACTTGTAACAGTATAGTGTGAATGTTAAACTGCAATGTCTCAATAAAACAGAGGTGAGGCTCCAATAATAAGCAATTCAATTCAGCAAAGAGCCAAAAGGTAGCAATCACAGCGCACTTAAGTTCACCAGTCCAACTGCTGCATAGCAGCCACAGTACTGGGTTGCCATCAGCATGTGAAAGATACCCTTCTCTCGTTATCTCTTCCTCCCCAAAACTTGCTGTGACATATGAACTATGGTATCTGGCTCTGCTGAAGTTGTACAGAAACATCTGAAAGAAGAGATGAAGACTTTTATTCTATATTCTGCCTCACAAGGACTTTCCTGAAAGCTGAACTATGTATAATAGACAGGAAATAAACTATGACATAATCTAGGCAATTAAGTAGAACTCTAACAGCTGAAATATAGGAATTGCAGCTTGTTGCAACTTTTGGGATAGCAGACCTAATCCCTAATACCACATCTTCACTCATCTTTAGTTTTCAGTGCCAATAAACTGTGAAAATTAGTGTAATGAAGTCCAGTTTAAAAATAAACAGTATGCAAAATACACATAGTGGTATCCCACAGATATACCGTCTTCTGAGATTTACACATTGGAACTGTGAACTTGACAAATGTTTTTCATTCTTGCTTGCAACTGAATACCCAAGTATGTTTTCTGAATGTATTTTGGTCTCAAAAAACATAGTGCCATGTTGCATTACATTCCACATGCAAGCAGTTAGAAGATTATATGCCAGTCACCAGCACTGTGCAAGTCAAAAGTGATTTACCATGTATACATGTGCCTCTTGATGAATATTTCTAAGATTATACAGCTGTTGTTTCTCAAGTATCATTTATAAAGCATTACATGACAGTAAGCTATAACAAATGCATGTGCAAGCTTGTAAAATGAAACATAATGCTTGGCAATTTAAAAAGTATATTCATTGAAGATTTAATTGTTGAATAGTTATGTTGATTTATACCACACAAATGGGGACTTTATGATTCGCAATTACTTAGCAGACAGTGAACTTCACTGCATCACTAAAATTTGTTAATGGGATTGACTGGCAAAAAAAAAGTTAAGTGTGCTTGTAGGGATCAGTCCTGCATTCCCTGCACTGTTGAAACTTTGCACTACTCTTAACTCCACTTGTTCAAACAGAAACAGCACTGGATTTATCCCTACCAGCCTGAGTCTAAAAGTTTCTGAGATGCCTAGTTACAGATTCTTGTTAAATCAGTTAGCAACATCAGTTCAGCTTCTAATAGGTTGGTAGTGAGACTTTCTTAAAAAATTATTTTGTAGTTGAAAGCAAAATGGATTAAGAACTGAACGTTCTTCAGAAACTTGTACTTTTAGTAAAAAAGAGGAAATAACTTATAAGCAAAAAATATCAACAGTTGGAGAGAAATAATGGAATAAAAAAAAATTAAATGGTAAATTTGTAATTGTGATATGTTTGTGTCTTGCCTCCATTTCCCACTATGATCTGGGCTACCCAGAGAGACAGCAACTCCCATAACTCCCACACTAGAGTTCTGAGAGTTCTGGTGAAACTGCACATGCTGACCATCTCTGACACCTCTGTGGGCAGTCCTATCTGAGAATCCTATGGTTATAAGGGAGTAGAAAATGCCTTTCCTATTCTGTGAAAAAAACTTTTTCAGTAGCTTGCACAGACAGCTTCAATAGCAAAAGTCTGTAGTCTTCATAAATGCCAAGCTCCGTAAATGAAAAGCAAATGTTGTTTCTTTAAAACTTTAAAGACTGGGTCTGACAAGTGTAGTGAGCCAAGAGTAATCCAATAATGTTGGATCCCAGGTGAATGTATAATTGGATGCAGTTCATAGAGGTGCCTGTCTACTTTTTTTCTCATACGGAAGTGGTAAACGAAAACCTGTTAGTTTTCTGAATGAGTGAGCAGTAGCCTTGTAAAATGTGTATAACTGCTTACATACACAGAAGACTAAATATACACAGCATTCATGCATATGCTTTTGTCATGTGCTTGCACACCTGTGACTGTAGAAAGAAAATAAAGCTGTATTATTCCAGGCTCAAAATTAATGCACAGTATTTACTTACTGAATTCTTATAATAGATTCCAAATTTAACATACCACCACAAGAAGAGTGGAATACTTGCAGAACACAAGGGTAAGACTATTAGATCTTTTCAGCTTTGTCAGGTGGTAACCCATCTGCTTTTGTCTGTTTCTTTAAGTTATGAGGAATTTTCAGTATAGAATCTATGTATGTGTAGCTTGTATTTTGCTTTCTTTTGGCTGTTTGTTTTGGAAGATTGTATGTGTATTTGTGCTCAGATGTCTGAAAAATGTCAGTGCCCTGCCTTAACCCACAAACCAAATACCAAACGCAACAGGAATTTCCTACAAATGTGTTAAATGATGAATACTTGGCTATGATCTCACAGGAACACTTCAAAAAGAAAAATCAGAAGTACTGGAATTCAATTATTATGATAGTTCAATTAACCTCTATTGAACAGATGTAAAAATTATACCTAATTATACATGTAGCTGATTTCAGACATGGACCTCTGCCCACCAAGGACTAATCTAAGATCACCAGATTCATTTCATTTCAGACCTTTGCTCTCAGAAATGAGTACTACAGTCAGTGATTTCACCATTAAATATCCCTCTAGCACCATAATCGCTGTAAAAGTCTGTTCAGTGTTCAATCTTATATTAAGGAACTTAATGTGATATCCCCAAATGTTATCACAGAAATTCTAAAGGAAAGGTCACAGATTAAAAGGGGTTTTTAACATGAGCTTTGATGAATAGTGCTGTACGACTGCCTCACTTAGGCTCCATAGACGTACACCAAAATGCATTAATTTGTACCTCCAATTTTAATACATCTGTATTGTGGTGACTAGAAAACATTATGAATTTATTCCTTTACACAAGACCTCAGTGTAAGGCTGTATTCTGAGAACCCAAGTGGTGTATCTAGTATGAGATGTTCCTCTAGAAGATGGTATTTTCTGTCCAACCATAAAGTATATGTCTTTATGATCCAGCAAGTTCCCTAACTTATACCAGCCTTTTCTTATCACTAAGAAAACAAAGTTGTATAATCAGCTATGCAGCTATGAACACAGATTCTGCACTAGTGTATTCTAGGAAAATATTACCTGCTCTGTGCAATGCCATTTTTGTTGCTCTCATATTAAGACTAAAGAATAAAACAATGAGGACAGGGTTTAAAGGCAGCATCTCCTTCTCCCTAATATGTTTCATTTTACCACTGGCCCAAATGTATTAGTTCATTTCCTTTTTGCATGCTAGCACCATTGCACAGGGAGGAGAGTTTTCTCCACTCCTCCATGACATTTATTTCTGTTTCTGTTGTTGAGACTGACTGCCCTGATCTTCCTGCTCTCTCCTTAGCTGTTTTTATGAATACCCTCATTTTCTTACAACTGCTGGTTCCAAAAGGAAGTCTGTGGGCTGGAATCCAGTGCTGAGAATATCCCTCAATATTCACCATTGTCTTCTGAGTAAGAAAGAGATTATCTGCTTCTTTGATCCCTGTTGATAGGATATATATAGTCATATACTTAGACTCCTTGCAAGGAGCTCATTCACTAATCTAAGTTTTCTTCCTATTATTCCAGTAAATTGCACCTGGTAAATCACCAGCACAGGCTGCAGCACATTCCCACAGAAATTACACTGGAGATGGAAATTCTCCATTTTATTCTGAACTTTCGCATCTTGGATTTCCAGTGGTTTAAACATTCATTTGCTGTTGACCATAGCTTTCCTACTTCTGAGGTTACTTCCTTTTTTTTTTTTTTTTTTTTTTTTTCTTTTGGCAAATTTTTTTTTATC
>NDXB01014572.1:61964-78709 GCA_002631895.1 Agapornis roseicollis
TTTTTTTTTTTTTTTTTTTTGGATTCCTTTGGCAAATATGATGCTACCTAGATAGGAAAGCCAACAGTCAAGATGGGGTGGAGAGAGTCTCGTAGTCTGAACATAGCCTCTTCTTCCTTAAAGCTGCCAGTATTTTACCAGTAAAGGATCTAGTCCTATTGGCAAAATCAGTTACTTTTAATGAGACAAAGTGTTTATCCTGAGCTACAGTAAGGAAAATCCAGGTGCACTACCTAAATTTATGACATTGGTGTAGAGTTATGAGTAAATTAATATCTTCAATAGTTATATAAAAAGGAAATGATTTTCATGTTTTCTGCTGTGTGGTCATCATTTTAATGAGATAATGTTGATTAGGCCATTTTCTATTTGTGATTACACTGAACACCTCACTCAGGTTTACTGCAGGATAATAACCTAGTGGAAAGCAAAGCAATTCTAGTTTTTGAACAATGGGAAGTATTTAATGTAATTATAGATTCTTTTAAAACAACTAACAGCTTGGAAATATGGGAAAACTGCAGAGTGGATAACTTCTTAAATACCACTGCTATGATTGTTTTTCCCATAATGTATCTCTTTTAAATAAAGAAACTTCATTATTGGCATGATAATCTAGTAAGACATTAAACTTCAAGCCTGTTAACAGGGAGTATATTGTCTCATATTATATATAAACTAGTTTATGCATTACATTGTGTAATTTACAATTATGGTCTTCTATTGCCTACAAGCAATTACATTTACAGTAAGCAGGTTGTAACAAGAGTAGTAAGGCAGCCTTGCTTCCTATAAACTTGTGTCCTACATCTTCCGCAAAATCACCCCTGCTAGCTGTGTTTTCTCTTACACAAATTCCTCTGCTGTTGTACCTGTAGTTGCCTTTCCCTGATCTTACTGCCTTCCACCATAACATTCTCTTATTCTTTCCAGATCATTAGCTCACCTCCTGTGTAAGCTCTCTGATGTATCCACCAGATCATCAACTCCCTCCTGTGCCCCCTATCTATACTTATGCTGCCAGGTGAAGAAAAGTCTGCAAAGACTGGCTGGCATTTGTTGGCTGGTTAGCCAGCTAGTGGGTGTGTGTACTTCCAAACATCAGACTGCAGACAGACTGGCTTTCCTTCCCGCAGCATCAGCACCAGCAAGGTGTCCATCTTCTACCTAACATGAAGTTCATAAAACCTGTAACAACTTACATCCTTGGGAATTCTGACAAATTTAATTGAAGACTGTTACCGGTTTAAAAATTGATGTGGAAGGAGAACTGCCAAAATATGTGCAGCCATGTCAGCTTTGTATGTGGTGAAAACTGAGGTAAAAGTGACTTTTGCAGTTGTAAATTAATAAGATTTGAAATTTGAAAAGCAGCAGTTCCTTTTAGTTTGCTTTATTTATTTTTTTTTCTTTTTAGTTTTAGATGCAATGAAACCTTAAATGTCCAGTGTGGTCAAGATCTGTTCCCTGAAAGGATTATGACTGTTATGTTGCTTGCCTTCCTGCCTGGAATGTTAGGATAGAAACTTCTGGAATCTTACCAATTTTTATTATTTTTATCAGCAAATTGCCCATAAGAAATTCCAAACATATTTTTTCTGGTGCAGAATAAATTCAAATGGAGAGACAATACTACTAAATGGAAAAGAATTTCTTATTAATTTGTAGATGCAAAAATCCAACACAGTGAGCTCCTAGAGACCTGAAGGGATTTGGTCAGCCTGAGCGTTCAGAGAATTTTGTGGCAGCTTAGACTAAAACACTGTGGAAGGCAGAAAAATCAGTGGTTGTCTAGAATTTTCAAACACATAGGAAATATTCAGATAACTTGTCTGTCCTCACTATTCCATTTGAATCCCCCTGAAATGTATACACACTCTCTCTCTCTCTGTCTCATACAAATATATTTTATGCAGACACATCAGTTATTATTGCAGCTGGACTTTCCGAGAACAAATGTGTGTCATAAAGCCATTTTTATATGTGGCAGTTTTACTAGCATAGTCTCACCAGAGGTCCAGAATTGAATAAGGATTGAATAAGAATGAAAATTGAAGTGCCTTCATATTCAAAACGGTGCTCACTCATCCTTGGTCAGAATTGAAGGAAGGCAAACTCAGAGGAGCATGCACTGCTGGTAGTGCTGTAACTGCCTATAGACAAATACATGATTTTTGTTTCAGATATTTGCTGCCCAGCAGAGTCCAAACAAAAGGAAAATGTCATCATGGTGTGTCATTTGTGCTGCCACTGTAAGACTTGAAGAATGTTACACTATTTCCGTGTGTCTTAACTTTAACCCAACCATTAGCCTATGTAATCTATATCAGGATTGTATTGCAGAAGATACCATACTGTAAACCTGACACTCTGAGGGCAACTAAGACATATTAAAGTGGGATAAAAAATAACCTTTGATAAAACCTGAGAGCAATGGAAATCTTCCATAATATATTACACACAAGAATAATAAGCAACAAATTCCTTTAAAATATTCTAAGGCTGAAGACCAGTCAGGTCAGGACCCTCCTGTGCTATGGGCTGTAAAAGCATTTAGCAAATGACTGTTCTTAACCCGAAGACTTTAGTAGATAAACCAGCCACTTGGGGGAAAAGGGAAG
The DNA here is from genome assembly GCA_002631895.1 of Agapornis roseicollis. Classification (NCBI taxonomy): domain Eukaryota; kingdom Metazoa; phylum Chordata; class Aves; order Psittaciformes; family Psittacidae; genus Agapornis; species Agapornis roseicollis. The sequence continues at coordinate 64,586 of NDXB01014572.1, forward strand.
GATAATGCCACAAAAAGAGACGTATTAATGGGTGACAGTAACACAATTTCCAATATAAACAGTCTTTATCAAAATTATTCTTTATTGTATTTGAAAGCCAAGTGTTACAAGATCATGATTATGCTTGGACTTTTTCAGAGAAGCTTCAGACTTATCTTGTGAGCATATTGAAATGATAGAAGTAAATTAATTCTTTAACTGAAAATAGTCTTGTGCATAAATAATTCCAAGAAGCGTTTTCCATATTTCCAGAAACTGATGGCATTTTAAACAAAACTTTACTGAGATTGCAAGTGCCAATGATACCACCTTGCAACTGGCCATAGACAGAGAAGGCTGGTCTTAGTATGTTGTGCATTCCTATTTGGTTTTCATTTAATTTAAATGGTGCCTTGATGACTGTATTATTTACAGTCAGATTATTTAGATTTAAGTAGAAGAGATACAGGTTTTTGTGTTTGTCAATGGAAAGGCCAAGCAATGCTGCAATAAAAAACAATAACAAGAAGTAAAAGAACACAACGGTGTGATATTAATTTAAAATGGAAATGGAAGTGGGGCAATGACAAAATCTAGCAGGGAGCCATTTATTCGGGTAAAACGGAGGATATTGCCGGTGATGAAAACTGTCTGCAACGGAAGAGGGAGCTCTCACTGCACTGGCCCCCGCCAGCAGGGAGCGGTGGTTGCCTGGTCTTGCGGAGCCTGTGGAGGTGGTGCTGCCCATATCCTCCCCCTTTATTCTCACTCCTGAGTATGATTCAGTGCAATTTTCATATTACCCCTTATAGAAAGCTATAGCAGAACGCTCCACAGCAAATTACAGTCAGATATGAGCAATGGTTGAAACTCAGTAACGCTTACCAAGTCTGGCTGTCAGAAGGATTATTTTCCTGAGTTAGAAAGGCACATTTCATCCCCATAGCAGTAAGTCTGTTTCTTCCTGTATTTGCACAAAACCCAAACACGCTCATAAAAGTACTTCAGCATAAATAATAACAAATATCCACTGTGTTTATGACAACCAAGAATGCAGACTGAAGGCTTGATGTAAAATTCACTTTATTTAATTAGAAGACTCTGACCTTATTGGGTTAAATGAAACAGTGACAGTGTGATTTCACAAACCTCAGAATAGCTGTTACCCCTATACATCACCCTTTCTTTCTTAATAAGCTGTTCCATGTGACTAAGAAAGTAGACAAAGGTTAACACAGATAAATAGCTATGTTTTATCCTCCACAGATAAACAGTTATGCCTAAGGTCTCAATTACAGACACCTGAGTGGTATTCTTGCCTGTGTGCTTACTTGGTTTTATTGTTTTGGAGATAATTATTTCCAGATAAGCATAAAAGGACAAAATACTCAAGATCCTATGAAAAGAGGGCCAGAAAGCACCTAAGATGCTTGGTGTAAAATTGCCTCCAAGTTAGGGATATTAAAGGCGTGCAGTGACACAGGTGTTGTACGCCATTATAAGATGCCCTAGGATATCTTTCCTAATGACCAGATAGGCTAGAAACCCATGCTTTATCCCAAGAATTGTGCCCTGTCATTCAGCAGCATCTTCAGGACTGCTTAAAAATCTGGAGGAGATCCTATGGTGAAACAATAACTTGCAGCAGCAATGGATCTACAGTATGTTTCCCAGTTGAGCATCTCAACCTTTTCTTCAGCCAGTGCCACCCACTTACAGTATATCCAAGGGAGAATAGAACACAGGTTCAACTACCACTCTTGATTCTCTGTCACATTAAATATTTGTTGCTAACCTGTATGGTCTTACGGAAGGTATGTACACTATGTGCTTCAATGGAGCAATCAAATTGTAAAAGACTGTAAATAGCAACTGTTAAAGTAAGACACCCAAAAATATTCTTCCATACTGTCCTTTGCACTATTCACTTAAAGAGTAAGGTTATAGGAATGTAATTTCAAAAGTAATTGCAGTACTGAACATCTGCCCTAGAGGCTGAGTTCAGGAGGTAGAGCCAGGGAGAGGTATATCGAGACACTGCAAACGAGAACTGCTACATGTGCTGGTAGGACTTAATTTTTCTATATTATATTTAAAAAAAAGACACATTCATTAAAGGCACATTTATAAAGACACATACATCCCTAGAGCTGCTTGCACTGATTATCAAAGGCTTTTTCTATGTTTACGTTTACAAGAATCTAACCAGGAACACAAGTTTCAGTACTGTAGAAACTCCCAGAAAACCAAGAATCCATCATTTACAAAGACTCTGAATGCTGCAGTCATTCCCAGGGCTCTGCTTTTAGATGTACTATGTTATGGGCCAGGCCCATTAGTTGGGCACATAGTATGCTGAAGTCTTCCACTATTTAGTCGCAGAGTTGCACCTTTCTCTGGTAGTGCTTTGTTTGCTTATTTCTTTTTTCTTAGATGTACATATTATTATCTTTCTGTTTTGGTTTGTTTTTTTGGGTTTCATTATCTTGTGTTTGACATGCTTGCTGCTAACTTCTCTTGAAATATTGTCCCAAGTCACTGACAAGTCTTTTGGATCTGGTACCTGTGCAGATGCAAAGATCCTTGATGACGGTTTTGATAAATACGAAAGTTTCTTGGGAAGCATGAATCCAAAAATAGTTTTATCAAAACAGTATTGGATTGTTGAGGGCTGAGTAGTATTACATAAAAAGATGACACAGGGACCTTTGTAACACAGATTTGTTGTTCTCCTCTGTTCAGAACTCTAAGCATGGACTACTGATCTGATTTACACAGTAGAGCCCTTCCATTACTCACAGGACAGATTCTAATTCATACTTGTCTGAAGATGTCTGAAGCTTTGACTTATAACAACCATTTGGATTCCTTTGCCAGAACACACAGCTTGCAGGGCCAAACTGCAATGCTATGTTTTTTCAGTGTATGAGCAACTGTTCCCAGTCTTTCATCCCTTAGTGTCCGCTCTACCAAATCCTTTCACAAAGCACACTTTGCTGTTGCATACTATCAGTAAAGCTTATTTCTTCTCATCATTTCATAGAATCATAGAACAGTTAGAGTTGGAAGGAATCTTAAAGATCACCTAGTTTAAAGCCCCCTGCCAGGGGCAGGGACACCTTCTGCTAGACCAGGTTGCTAAAAGCTCCATCCTACCTGACCTTAAAACTGCCAGGGACGGGGCAGCCACAGCTTCTCTGGGCAACCTGTGCCAGTATCTTACCACCCTCATAGTGAAAAATGCATTTCTAATGTCTAATCTAAATCTTCCCTCTGTCAGCTTAAAGCCATCCCTGTCACTACATGCCCTTGTAAAAAGCCCCTCTCCAGATATCTTCTAGGCCCCTTTTAGGTACTGAAAGGCTGCTCTAAGGTCTCCTCAGACCCTTCTCTTCTCCAGGCTGAATAAGCCCAACTCTCCCACCCTGCCTCCATAGCAGTGGTGCTCCACTCCTTGTATAAACTTCACAGCCCTCCTCTGGACTTGTTCCAACAGCTCCATGTCCTTTTTATGTTGAGGACACCAGAACTGCACACAATACTCCAGGTGAGGTCTCAGGAGAGCAGAGTAGAGGGGCAGGATCACCTCCCTCAACCTGCTGGTCACGCTCCTTTTGATGCAGCCCAGGATACGGTTGGCTTTCTGGGCTGTANTCCAGGTGAGAGGAGAGCAGAGTAGAGGGGCAGGATCACCTCCCTCAACCTGCTGGTCACGCTCCTTTTGATGCAGCCCAGGATACGGTTGGCTTTCTGGGCTGTAAGCACACTGAAGTCAGATCATGTTGAGCTTCTTGTCAACAAGCACGCAGTCCCTCTCAGGTCTCTCTCAACCCATTTTCCGCCCAGCCTGTAGTTGTGCTTGGTAACACCTTTCCTATTAATGCATTTTCCGTGGCACTTTGTAAAATAGCAGGCAGTGTAATCCATATACTCTGTAAACTTCATACCTACTGTGATCACCCTTAAGGACCAAAACAAGAATGAAATACTGTTATATTTCCCATTGCTTCATTTGTGACCCCCCACCCAATAACACTGATCTGTGCCTAATAGATGCATCAGTTTCTTCAAGAAAGGATCCATAGAAACCTTGGGGGAATTGCATGTTACCAGAAGTGTATAGGATAAATCCTGAAATACAGACACAGATGGATTTAGACATCTGTCTTTCTGTAACTTCCATTTTCATTCTCTCTCCCTCCAAATAAAGCTTTTCCTTATTAGATAAGCCCACAGTACTTTAGCCAGCTCTCTTCATTTATTTACTTGCATGTCTGTAAGTTTTTCTGTCCTGTACACTTTTTTCTGTAACTAAGTTTCCAGTTGTCACTGATTATATGCCAAATGATATGATTTCTTACAAATTGGCATTGCTTTCTGCAGTTTTATATCCTAGCTCCTTAGAGAGTTACAACCCTTTTCACTCCCACCAAATGGTCCTCCCATGTTCTTCATATTGTCTTACCAGTACACTTGCTCCCTGATACTCCCTGCCAATCCATCCTGGAGACAACTTTGAAAAGCAGTTTTTCAAACACAATGCACCTAATTATGTCTCCCAATGTTCTCATTATCATTGAAGAAAACTCTCAGGTAACAAATGGGTTGGCTGTTCTAAGCCTTCTTTCTTTGTCTTTTATGCATGCCCTTGTTATGTCATTGTCAAGCTCAGTAGAGGTTTTACAATACCAATTATACTGGTTGGATTTTTCCTTAGCTTTATTTTTCACTTCCTTTATCAAGCATTCAGAAGTCATGGCACCCATGTGCTGTTTAGCTCAATTCCCAAGGAGATAACAGAAGACCAGGTGATACACAGAAGCCTAAAGGAATCCCAGCTGAGTATTTATAGCTGCAGATGCTCCTGTAATCTCAGCTGCTGCCATCAGTTATTATTGCATGATGGTCTGGTTTCACCATAGCTTTATTTTTAATCTCTAAAGGTAAAATATCATCTGTTACCTAGTAAGCACTGAAGAGACAAAAATCCTGTTCTAAACTCTACCCACAGACTACATGTTCCTTCTTACCAGTATCTTGTAGGAAAAAAAAAATACTGTTAGGGATTGAGTTGTTATTATTACTACCTTGGGATTTATATCATGTCCTTAGGTGAGTGTTGGCTGTTGCAACAAATGTTCATATAAGTGTGCAGAAATCCCCCCAAGCTCAATGGGATTCTGTATTTCTCTTGCCTGCTAGCTGATGTTGCAAATCCTGCAGGATGGGTTTTTTTCTTTCTTTCAGTACATGATGCTTTTCATTAAGGAAAGTAATTTTAGATTCTGAGTCTCAAGCATTTTGCAGTTTTATATGAGCTGATGTCTCCAGACTATACAGTAACAGATATCTGGGAGGCTGACATCAGTCAGTTTGTTTTAATAGCTGCTGATGCTGGCCCTAGAGGATCAGCACATCCTACTTTCCCTGAAAAGTTCCTTCTGCACAAGCAATTTTGTTTCAGATAGGTATCATTGCCTCCATATGTTATGCAGCTCAGGAATCAGTCTTGCACCTGATCTCTTAGGTCCATGGCAAGTAACTTGGAGCTGAAACTCCCCGTTTTCCATTCACTTAATTAGCAGTCTCTCCAAGTGTGTGTCTGCCTGTATGTGAGGCTGGCAATTAACAGCTGCTACTTTTAAGAAGACCCTAATTTCTGCTTTCACATTTATAAATATATAAATACATCTGTTGTAGTCTTATCCATCATGTAATTGACCTTCATCAGCAGATTATGAAATTCCCTGGATTAAACTGTTCTTCAACCTACTTTTCGTAAAGGATTTGCTCATTTTGTGCATAGTTTCCTCTTTACTGCTGAATACATATATGGTACAGAAGTTGTGAAGGAAGCAAAAAGTAGGGAAATTGACGATAGACTTTAATGTACACAAGTACAGATTCTCATTCCTATAGTACAAATTTTACTACTTTGTACAGCGAGAGACTACGCAGACATTTTCAAAGCTGCATCTCATCACAGGATTCAGTGTAGTCTTTGCTGCTGCCTCAGAGACACTGCTTTGCTCCAGAGCATTCTGAAATGTTTTGTTCTGTGTTTCTTTTTTTTATTGGTTTTATTCTTTTTTTTGTTCTCTCTTTTTTTTTTTTTTTTTTTTTTTTTTTTTCTTTTTTTTTTTTTTTTTTTTCTTTTTTTTTTTTTTTTTTTTCTTTTTTTTTTTTTTTTTTTTCTTTTTTTTTTTTTTTTTTTTCTTTTTTAATCCCAGGTGACATTTTCTAAAAATAAAATCTGGGCCATATGCCTTGAAATTGGCTAATGGCAGAAAACAATGATAAATACAATTAGACCAGAAAATCCACTTTCAACATTCTCCTCTTGCTCTCTTTCCTCTTTACAGTAGAGTCTGACTAATCTTCCATGAACTGTAGGGAAAACAGGAGAATCTTGAATAGAATATATATGAAATATTCAATCCCCTTCTATGAGGACTTAAGAGGTATCGGCATTTCACTTGAAGATGGGAGACAGGTATGAAAGGATTATCCAGAGTTTTTTCGATGATTTAAGAAAGGCTGCCCTACTTGGCAGGATAGTTAGCCTTTCTGCCACTTGAACAGGAGGATATAAAAGAAAAACTACCCAGTGAGCCTTAGGAAACCAGGAATTATGAGAAGTTCCAGTGGAGAGCATCTAAGAAATCAATAAAATGTTCCAGAAGTTCCTCCAAGGTATGAGAGGAAGGAAATTTCTGAGGGGAGGGAGGAAAGAGGAACGAATGTCAAGCCTCTGACAGAAGGGCAAAAGGCACAAACATTGACTTCAAACCCTTCTTATCTCTACACCTAACTTCTTAACGGGGGAGAGAATTAATAGAGTAGAAGACAAGGAGGACTGCTTTCTCTGTGAGCACTAAGAGTCACACTTGGAGGTACTGCATTAGGTACTGTGGCCACATATACCCAACTCATACTTACCTACGCAGTATCTACCCCTCCTTAGCACAGGAGAGACTGAAGTACTGTACAGTGTAGTATGCTGTTTGTGGGCGATGGTGCTGACCCACCCCCAGCAATCCTGATACCATCTTACTGATGTTTGCAGGACCTGTGCCTTCAGATCCCCATCTTCTCCAAGAAACCACTGAGAAGAAAGGTCTTCTAGGACTCCCCAGGACTGATGTGCAGGCTCAGCGCTGAAGTCCAAGCTGCCTTGTGATTAACAGAAGGGCTGACCTCCTGACCTGTGGGAAGGCATTTAAGAGAGTGTGACCCACAAGAAGGCAGCATAGGTAGCCTAGATTTGTCATAGGCTCTGCACCCTGGCAGTAAAAGAAGCAATGTGGGAAAGATGGCTTTAGGCATTTTAAATAGGAGAGCTTTGAAAACTGATTAAGCAAGTAGAATGCAGAGCTGAGTCACTCTGTATTTGTCTCTGTGTGCATGTGTACATATATAGACACATATTTTTGTAAGTGTGTGCATATTTGAGTGAGGATATGAAAAAAGAAGGCATACACTTCCAAAAGCCACTGCAATAACAAATTGTGAGCTGAAGCTGTCACATCATATGAAACAGACCCAGAAAACACGTGAAGACACATCATAGGTATTTTAAAATTTCACTGTTTTGTTCACATTTGGTAGCATTTAGATCTGATATCCTTTATGGCTTTACTTTTTCTCCTGAAACCAACATTACCCTTGTGAAGCAGTGTTTGACGAAAATGCAAAAATTCTTGGCTAGCAAAATATTTTACATTTTTACCTCCCAAAGTCTCATCATTCAGCTTCATGCAGTGAAAAAAAACACTGATGTTCTTATGAATAAAAGAAGGATTAGGAAGACTAAAACACACACCACTGGACTTGCTGAAGAAAGGTTCAAGTATGAGCCTTGAGAATCATGGTTGGAAACTATGCTCCTCTTTATTTACAGGTAGTTCAGAGAGATGCCAGGTCCAGATCCTCCCTGTATTGAGTTTTTCATACAAGTTGCAGTAAAAAGAGCGCTGCAAATAGAATGCTGCCGAGCGAATGATCAGATTTTATGTTATTTATTTATTTTTGTTATTACAGCCAGATGTTGCCTCAGGAAGTTAAAACAAGGAGTCAGGAACTGACAGCTTAATAATTAAATTGGGAAAGTTGGCAGGCCTCCTGCCACTTCCTCTCATATGCAGCATCTATGAGTGAAAGCGTGCAGTATCCCAGTGGCTCTACTGAACAGCCTCATCTATTACTGGGTAACGATTTTCCGTCGAGGAATGAGCAAAGCACAGGGCCTATTACACCAGCTACATAGAGTTAAAAAGACATTATGAATAAAACGCTCGCTGTGGCTTTTACCAACATTTCAACACAAGGCTGCCTAATGCTGATGTGTGTTTATTACACTTAATAATGTTTATATAATTCTTCCTCAAGCTCATTACGGCTGTCAGAAATCTGAATAGAGCGTATTTTTGCCCCTGTGTATCTCTTGAAGACTTTAAGCTGAGATGAATGGCAGCTGAGATAAGAGACTTTTTGTGACTAGTTTCCCATCCCGGTCAGAGCATCATCACACCTTCTCCCCCTCTTTTGGGATTTCTTCCCAGTGAGAAATCCAACATTTCACTCTTGGAGCTCCCTGTGTGCTTGAGCACCTGCAGAAAGCACAGGTATCACACCACCCACAGCACCAGAGCAGGAGAAGGCACAAAAGCCCCGAAGGTGCTGTAAGCGGGTGCCAGGGTGCCAGTCTGTTGAAAGGAAAACTTTATCCCCAGGCTGCAGGCAGCGCCGTTACAGAGAACTGCTGTGGCGGCAGCTCCGGCTTGCAGGACGAGAGGGCGAAGCCCGCCCAGTGCCCTTGCTCCCTGGTAGGCAGAAGGGAGGACGGCGGAGGTTCGGCAGGCAGCTGACAGCGTGCGGGGAGCCTGCCCCGCGTCCGCAAAGCCCCCGCCGCGCTTCAGAGGGGGTAAAATGGCGGGCAGAGCACCCCTCAACGCGGGCGGGAAGGGGGCGCGCTAGCCCCCGGCGGCCCCGCCAGGGGGCGGGGCGGGTCTGGGCGGGGCGGGGGTCCGGGGCTGCCGTCGCCGTTGCCGGCTGCACTGGCGGGGCGGTGGCGGGAGGCTGCGGAGGTAAAGCGGGGTCGGCCGGTAAAGGGGGAGGCGGGGAGTGGAGTGCGGGGCCGGCTGTCCGTTCGGTAGCCCCTCCCGCGCGTGTCTGGCTCGTACCTATGCGGGGTTCGCTCGGGTCGGCGGCGCGGTGGTTATCTCTGTGTTGAACCCATTAGCGGCTCTGCGTTAGTGCCTGCGCGCCTTATTCCTTCTGCTTCGCAGACAAAAGCGCACCCGAGGCGTCTTGAGGGAGTCATTCGATATAGCGTAAAGTCGTGCTTAGGAAGCGCTGAACTGTGCTCGGGACCCTGACAGCCCCGAGACGGGGTAGAATAACTGCTGCGGCTGCCGCTGAGCTACCGCTCGCTGTCTTGTTTACCGTCGTTTGCATCAACGAGTAGTTATCCTAGCGGGAAGCAAGCAAAAATACCTGATGTTTGCCTAGTTGCGTTAAAACAAGCTAATGGGTCTTGCTGTAAAAAGTGATTCAGAGGATGAAAGCACGATCCCAGCCGGAGTGCGCTTTGGTGAATGAGATTCCAGCGCAGAGAGCCACGGTGTGCGCTGGGTTTCTTTTAGCTGGCTACTTACTTCATCACCGTGCGTGTACGACAGTTACTTACTTAACTCGGTACATGGCTGGGAAGGCGTGCGGTGCAGGGTGGACTTTCTGCTCCCTGGGGGAGCGAAATCATCTTTGCCAGCCGCCGCACCTTCGTGTCTTGCTGTGGGACGGTGCTGGGAGCTCGGGGCTGGATCAGGGATTCCCGCTGTGGGAGCGGTGTGGGCTGTGTGAGGGTCTGCGGGAGTCCTGCTGCTGCCCGCGAGTCAGGGATACATCGTTAGTAAACGCGATGTGGGGGCTCAGCAATGTGCCTTGTGTGTTGTAGGCGCCGATAAAAGGAGGTAATGAGAATGCTGTTTATGCAATTTTGATGTTTTTCTATCTGTACGCTGTTGTCTGTATTGAGAATAGCAGAACTGTGCTGGGCTTGATAGCGTTGATATTTTGCCTTTGGGTGAGACGTGCTTAATAGCATTTTAGCAAGCTATGTGTAACACAATATGAAGGGCTTAATCATTGGTGATAAATGCAGTCTAACTTAGTGCTTTGAAGAGGGATAGGTAATGATAACATGGCTTCTGAAAGCAAAATATTTAATGTAGCAACACAAAATATTATTGCCCAAGGACTGTGCTGTATCCAAAGAATGCCAGTCAGGACAGCACAGCAACAGCCCAAAGAGAGGAAATTGACTAAGACTGTTCTTCAGCTCTTACTCTTGGAAGAGTTCTCATGAGAAAGTTTAGCAAGCATAGGTTCATTGTAGATGATGTTATGATTAACTGAAGGAATTGAATACCTAGTGCAAGAGCCTTTGCTGTGTGGGGGAAGCTGATTTAGGATAAAGTGGTGACAATGTAAACTTAGACCAGTTGTGTGTGGTGAAAGTTGCTACGTAGACATCACTAGTTTTCAGTTCTGGTTATGTCATTTGGGAAGAGTTGGAAGCAAAACTGAAAATAACATAGTTCTTGAAATAAGAGATTGAGAGCTGCTGTGTACTTTGGTTTTTACCAAGAAAGGCAGTTTTTGATTTAAAATATTAACCAAGCCCTGGGCTTCATGTGTCAGGGTCTGTCTGAGCCTGATTTAATGATCAGCTTTTTATGTGGGTAAGCTTCCAAAGAAATACATCTTGCTAACTGAAGAGTTGCAGTATTTGTCCTTCTATAGTAGTGTGGTAGTGTTAGTAAATGAGGGTGGTTACAAGATCCCCCTCAGCGTGGGTTCTTGTTATTCTGTGACTAAGTATGTGCAGGCTGGCTCCAAAGCTTATGGTCAGTTGCACTTTGCATCTTGTCTGATTCTCTTCTGCACTTTCTTGCAGAGCTGGGGGGTCTTGCAGTCCACTTGCCTTTTCAGGCTGTCACCTCAGTAGCAGTACGGTTATACTCGAAAATCAGGTTTTTTCCAAGTAGGAGTGACACCATGAAGGAGTTCTTCACCATGATGCCTTTTTGGTTTTCTGCTAAAGTAATTTTGTCTGTATCTGTAGTAAAAGTGATTTATTGATAGTAGCTTGTTTCAGGGCTAATGGGTCTCTAATGTGGGCAAGGTGTAGAAGGCTCAGTGTTCTTACATATCCGTGTTTTTCTAGAATGAAATGAGTTATTCTAGCAAATTCCTAGTTATGAAGGGCACTTCATATGTGTGTGTATAGAAGGGGTGTGAACCAGATGTGTCTGGAAGGGATCATCCACTTTCACAGTTCTGTCCATATGGATATGGCGGGAGAGGTATGTAGTATGAATAAAGTCTCTGTGAATTCTGTAGATCTACATGTGTAAAATCAGACTTACAGTCAGGTTCAACCACATCTATGCCAACTGCTGTATGAAACACCAGTATTTTAAAGACAAAGTTCTGGTTTTCCACTGTTTTGCACCCTAGGATGTAGTTCTCCAAGTATGTGTTACTAGCAATGGTTTAAAAAAGTAGCCACTCCTTGGTGGGATGCTGTACGGAGCTGGTCTGGTGTCATCCAACTGCTGTGAGCAGTTATGGTGTGCTTTGTGTCACAGTGGAATTTTCTTCTAACCCTTCTCAACTAGCAGTTAGTTTATGCATGAGGTTTTAATATATATTCTTGCCTGTTTAATAACTTGTAGTTTCCATAATATCTTGTAGCATTGAACTCTGTAAGTTATTGGTATTGAGTGTGTTCTCTTTTGATATCATTGAATCTCTCCTTGTTTATATATTAAGGAGAGACAGTAGTTATTGGAATTCCTTAATTATAATAACAGAGTCTATTAAAATGCATGTTTTAAGTGCAAACTACTCTTAAAGCTTAGGAAAGACTTTGGGGAAAAAATTGTGTCAAATCTTGCCTCTTTGTAGGTTGTGTTCTAATTAAATATTCAGTATTACAGGAGACAATCTTCGAGTCCCAAGATACTGATGAAATGTCAGTTAAATTGTATTTCCCTCCTTCAAAGTAATGTGCAGTACTCCATTTGCTGCAATACTGGGAAATCTTTAAGAGTTGAAAAGTCATTTAACTCTGAAATCTATAGTTTAGTTCGTATTCAAGGTATATAGATTGGAAAATGCTGAACATGTAGGAAGTACAGACATAAAACCCCAGAATTAGGCCCACTGGGAAAAAGCCAAATGAAATACAGGAAAGTGTAGAGAATTTGTATTCCATATAGGTAAATTTCTATTCTACTTTTAGTTTGTTTTTTTTTTTTAGGAGCAACTCTTGCTATTGAAAGCAAAAAGAACTTCACTTTATTAAATATTTATGTAGCTTGTTAAAGTAATACTTTGGAGATTTTGGATTTATTTTCTACACCAGCCTAAATTTTCTGTATTGTTCACCCTTCTTTTGTCCTGACAGAGTCAGCTTTAATTACAGCCATATACATTTTTGTAGTGCTTTATAGCAAGTGTGTAGGGCAGTAGACCCTATCATATCACATGCCTAACTTTTATGACTTTGTTTTTTAGCAGTTATGACAAGTCTGCTAGTCAGGTCAGAATTAAAATGATTTAGATACAATTGAAATATGCCAGTAATAGTTGAATGGTGAAATGCACTTGAGCTCATTCAGTTTTCCTTTTCACTAGGTTTGTTGTTTTTTTTATGGCTATTTTTGTTTTTGATATAGAGTGCCAGCTGTGCTAAGTAGCATAGCACTCTGGAGGTCCTCTCTAAGCTAAACAGAGAGGATAGGACAAAGACATAAGCGAAACCCCAAACCTGAAGAAGTAAAAATGTCAGTCTTGGAGTTGTTAAAAAAACTTTGCACATAGAGTGGGTTTTGTCCTTATTAGACAAGCGATGGCAAAACCTTTCTGTGTTGTGTGTAGAACTTCAGACCTGAGTTGAATCCTATGCTGATGTGTGTGTTTATGCTGTGTACAGGCAGAGGGGTCTCTCTTCAGAGAGGCACTGATTTCCCTTTTACTTCTGGTGCAGTGCTGTACCTTGTCTCCCACTTTTTAGTAGGCTGGCATGGGGAGTTTAGGTAGACAGCATTAACACTACCACCATGCAACAGCTCTGGTGTGTTTGCTATGGCTTTTCTGTCATGGATACAGAATATTACAGATACCTGATGTCTGTCACTTATTAAATTGCTGGAGGATTATTTACTTTGGATGAGTGTATCTGTGTGTATAAATATTTCCGTGTCCATTTTTCAATGTTAAAGCACATTTATGCTCTTTTGTGGAACTTCTGTAGCAGCTATGGGGGCAGGTTTTGAACTTGCATGCCATAATCTTAAGGTCCAGGGCTGCTGGTTGTTGTCAGAGTGTTTGACAGTTGTGATTCTGGAGGTTTTAGCTCCTAGGTAAGTATGAAAGACCTGCTTCAGGCAGCAGCAACATGTAGCAAAGTAATAAAAGACAAGCTCTAAATAAATGATAAATAGAATCTTTATTAAACCCATTCTTGCGTATGGTCAGCATCCTACAAAGGTATATGGGAAGCTGCCTTCCTTGAGTCTCTGAATGAAACCTGATTTACCTCCTGGGAGAGCATGCTTTACACTGCCAGGCAAGCAAGATTGCTCTCATTAGGTGAGTCCAAGTAACCCATCTTCCTTCTCACACATCTCCTTCCTCTTGTATCTGTTTTGATCTATGCCTGGATTCTCTGTGAATGCTTTGGAATTTGTGCTGGTGAGTAGCAAGTACTGCTCATACATCAAAGTAATGCAGTACATGCTATCTGAAAACAATGATTAGGAATGGTTTTTCTTCAAGAGGGTATTTTAGTCCATGTTATTGGCACATTGAAATATTTTAGTGTTAGATGTTATTCAGGAATTTAATTTCACAAAAATCTTAGAAGTAACTAATAAGAAAATCCTGCTGTTTATAGCTTTCAATCTCAAGTTCAAAGAACAGTCAAAGGAAGTTACAGATCATGTGTATTTTATTTTTCTTGGGATCAACTGCAGGAAGTTGTATAGCTGCATTCTAAACCACATTCAATTTTCTTTAAATGCAGATATTTCTTTGTTTGCTCACTGTAAAGGGAAAAAAAAAAAAAAAAAAAAAAGC
>NDXB01014573.1:0-16754 GCA_002631895.1 Agapornis roseicollis
AACTATTCCATGATTCTATGAAATGTGTTGCTGTATGCTGGGAAGAAGCAGGTATAACAAAATCTGATACCTAAACTGCAATCTTAATCATCGTAAAATGAATCGAATGGTTCACCTGATGCTAACTCACTGCAGCACAGTTCAGGTTTTTGATGGCTTTGCACAAGGCCAGCTCAGAATTATTAAAAACATACAGCTCTTTATTTGTCTAAGGCACTGAGCCGCAGAATCTTAAAGTTCAACTTTTCATAAATGATATCAATATATGTAAAAACTACAGGGCTGCAGGTGAGCAGAGTTGGGAAACTGGAGCTATATACAGTATTCTCACTGTACTTGTTTCAAAACAAAAAATACTCTCAAAACCATGAAAACTGCCCAACCTTTGAAAACTGCAACTGTCTTTCAAACAGTTACTGAAACATTGTTCAAAAGTCAACATTAAATGGTGACAGGTATTGTTTCAGACAAAAAAAAATATGACATTTTTTAGATCAAGGTTTTGTAGAATATTTTTTAATAAACAAAGATTCTCATTTTTAAGTGAAAGTAAGTATCGTTCGTAATCTAAAAAACAAGGTATTTGGGGTACTTAAAAAGAAACATCACCACTGTATTTTGTGAGTGGTTGTGGACTGCGCTCTTTTGACCAATTTAAGTGAATGCAGATACCCTGGAAAGTTGAAGGCTTGGTTTAAAAACACAAACCATAATGCCTGAAAGTACAAGTCTATACAAAGGGAGTTTGTGCCACTGTCCATCCCTTTATGGAAGTTCAGGAGACAAAGCACTGAAGCATATTTTTGTGGCTATTATATAAGCAAAAATAAAAGGCTGGTTTTTAAATGGTGATGAGATGCCTTTTTAAAGTGAAGATGTTTGTCTTCCTGAATAGTACCCAGTGGAAAACGATGTCAGGTAGAAGTAAACAGAAGCCCTCATCAGCCACGTTTCAGATATATGTAGTGCTCTGCAGCAACAGCTGTGCCCTGATGAAAATGATGATGAAAAAATGGCCAGCACTTGCAAAGAGAAGAATTGTTGGGGACCAGATGTTAAATCTAGCATGGTCTGTTTATTACAGAAGAAAGTGTTGTAAAAATGTTAAGCAGGTGTTTTAATGTGGTTCAGGTTGTTCTACTTGACTGTTTTATAGGCTGATGTTATTGGTATTAAATAATTATACTGTAACTAATGTCAACCTGTTACAGATCAATACAAAAGTAATAGCTATCAATGCAGGGTGAAATTATTCTTCGAAAGGGAGTACCAGGAGCTAATGGAAACAAACATCCTGGAAGAACAAAGAAGCACCCTAACACTTTGTTCAGTTTTGTACTGCACAGCTGTACCAACGTAAACGTGAAGTAATCCCAATTGAATAGAGATTTAAACTTGTGTAACTGCAAACACAACTTGAGGCAAGATTTGGGCCTCCCAAGTTCCCGATGGAGAGCAGGATGTGCAACTTGGCACCCAGGGAATACTCTGTTATCATTTCTCTTAAGAAGAAAAATGCTTTGGGACACAACAGACTGGGCTGCTGGTGAGTCATAAGATTCTTTTGGAAAACAAGGTAGTGCCAAAATTACAACCCAGGTGAGAGGCTATAAGTATGCAAGATCCATGTTCAGAAAAGGCGGGGCTGGAAGTCTTTTCTCCAGACACTGGAAGGGACAGAGACCCCCAAGCCCAGGCAACCCATCAGGTGGACACTGTGTTTCTAGTTAAAGTCATGGAGCCTGGGCAGTCAACTCCCGGGGGACCCCTCCTTTGAGATGAATAACACATCAACACCATTTTAGCCCAGCTCTATCCTTAGACTACGCACAGAAGTGCTGATACTAAGACAGTAGGAACACTTGTGTTTGAACTGCCAAAACCTTTGACTGCTAGCAGTACCCAGCAATCTGAACACTGCATTAAAATGGAAAGCAAAATACAGCCAACCTGACTGCACCATCTATTTAAAACATCAGAAAGCAGCAAACAATGGGTGAACGTATTTTCAGATGTTTTTCATTGCATCAGGTCAACACATTTCACAAGTAAAGGGGTCCAATAGTATTTTTGCTTTAGGACTGATATGAGAATCTTACAAATCAAAGCCTGTGGAGAGATAGGGTCAGAAGCCATTGTCTTTTACTGCAAGGTAAATCCTAGCATTGCTCAGGATATAGCGGCAGTATCATAAGCAAAGAGCAGAGCCCTGCCCAGCTCCGAGTGACTTACTCTCAGACACCCAGTGAGCAGTGGGGCTGCACAGACTCAGTTTCAGGTAGTTGATGAAAGCACTGGATCAAATGACTCACAAACACACAGCAGAGTGCTAAAGGTAAGGTGCTGTCCTGACAGAAATCCCTTGGTGGAAATTTATGACACAAGTGACACTATATCTTCTGCTTAGACTTCAGAAAAACAGAGGCTCTGGGGACTGCCAAACCAGCATTTTACCTCTTCTGCTGCTTCTGGTTGTTTTTATCATTTTAACCTTGTGCTGCTACTTTCAAAAGATATTGAAAGAAGATCATTTTACAGATGCTTCTGACTGAGCACAGCCTAATAAATTCACCTTAACAAATATAATGTAAGTTACTGAAACCATAAGCAGACAGAGACATCTGCCATGCATAAAACACTTTTCCTGTGAATTTTTGCCAATGGTATAGCTGAAATAGTAATTTTCAGTACTATTCACCTATCCTTCTTCATGTTTTGGACATGTCAAGATTCCAGCAGCTCTTAAATATTATTTTAAATAACTTCTCTTTAGGTTTCTGATGGCCTTCGTTGCAAAGAGAAAATTGGACTGTAGTAAGTCAGATGGCAAATGAAGAGGTATTGGGTATTGAAGTCATTTTTTTTTAGTCAGGTCATACAGCTAGCAACTATCAAGTCAAAAGAGTACATCTGTGAATGTATGGACAAGCACCTGACATACCTGTAAATACATTCAGCATATTGACCAGAAGTTTCTCCACCATTTGGTAATACTGAAAACACTTCAAATTCCCTCAGTGCATTATGTACATCTCATCCTGTTACTGATTTTATCGCTACTGAACTCCAGAGCAGGTCTAGGGTGTGTGGTCCCAATGTGGAAATGGTTATTCCTGCAGCTGATAACCAGCGCAACTGGTAAGAAATAATGTGCCATCTCCAGTGACTCTAGGCATCAAACACACAGCACAACTCAAGACAGTCCTGGCTGCTGTGCTAGGGAATGGCTGCATGGCAGCATCAACACACCACAATTAGCTGTGTCCTTGAACTCACAG
The DNA here is from genome assembly GCA_002631895.1 of Agapornis roseicollis. NCBI lineage: Eukaryota > Metazoa > Chordata > Aves > Psittaciformes > Psittacidae > Agapornis > Agapornis roseicollis. The sequence goes on from NDXB01014573.1 coordinate 3,279, forward strand.
ATTCATTTGATAAGATTTCCTTTCACTAGCTGAATTTTTTGCTATTATTGCTGTGAGAATAAAATGCTGGTTAATGGACAGCAACAACAGAAAAAATCCCAGCTGAATTAAATTATTATTTGTAAGACATTCTAAGATATTGATCTGCCTGACTTGTAAGTAATTCATGCAGTTCAGTGCTGAACAAAAGGGGAGATTTTAAGAAAATGTGCTGTAGGGCATAACTTGTAGAATAATTAAAAACTTAAAATTGCTTCTTTTGACTTAACACCACTTTCACTTCAAAATAGTACTCTATGACTTGACAATGTAATGACAAGAAGCTTATGGCAAAAATTAGGAACAGGGTTTTTTTTGCATTAGGCCTGTGAGAATTTCTGTTGTATAATCTGATCAATACTTGGCTTCTCACTTTGACTTTCATACACTGTGGACCACTTAAAATAAGTAGGCATAAGAGGAATAAAGAAAAGACGAGCCCATTTAAATAAACAAACATGGTTATGCTTGAAAAATGTAGATTCAGTTATTACTCCATAAAATACAAGCTTTTTCTTAAAAAAAATGAGCATGACATTGTCTGTTAAAGGTCGCCCTTTTTATACTACCAGCCATCCAAATTCTTGTGTTGAATTTAAATGTATTTGTAATGCCATAAATATGAGCAGGAGAGAAGGAGTGGTGAAAGAAGATTGATAGAAAATGACCTTAATAAGCTTTACAGATTGCTTAATATCAGAAGGAAAAAAAAAAAGATAGAAGCTAAAGATCCATTAGAAATATGCCTAATTTGTGCTTTAGCCCTGCGTTTGACATTTAACTTGGTTTTACTGATTCCTTAATCTGCCTGGCCTTCAAGCCAAAATATCTTTTAATTAAAAAGCTGTAAATGTGCCCCTATGGCCATCTCTTAAATCAGCAATCCTCTTAGATTTCCCCTTAAAAGCCTAATCCCTTTAGTTCCTTAGAGAAAACCCCTGGCTCAGTGAGGCTGTGACACAGCATCCAACAGACTTGAGCAGCCTGGCTGGACAGAGCACCAGGTGGGCAAGAGCCTCCTCCTCCTCACCTCAGCCAGCCCAGCTCAAGAACTCACCCATAATGGGTGTGTTTGTCAGGAAGAGCACAAAGGGGCAGGAAGAGGTCCTTCTCTGGCTAAGCATTGAGTGTAATGCCACTGCTCTCTGCTCAGCACATGGAGGGGTGACCCACCAAAACTGATGGCAGATCCCTTCTGGTATAGTGGAATTCATTATCTCACCTGAGACGTTTCCAGATTCCTAAACAGCAAGACTGCTGCTTTGTGTGAAGCTCAAACGGTACCACACCTCTGGCACAGGTTGGAAGGGGCTTTGAGCAACCTGCTCTAGTGGAAGGTGTCCATGCCTGTGGCAAGGGGGTTGGAAGTGGATGAGCTTTAAGGCCCCTTCCAACCCAGACCACTTTATGATGATTCTATGATACTCCCTGCCACCCAGCCTGGACCCTGGTGTGGTTATTAAACATCAGTATGCAACTCAGACAGGGGAATTGGATAGATTGCTGAATTTCCGGTATATCAAACAATGAATCCTTTCTCTCTAGCATCATATTTTCAGTAACAATTATACCAGCCAGATCCTTCGTACAGACCAACAGGTAAATCTTGTATAGCTGACTCTCTGGGTTTTTAATTTCCACCACAAACTTTTAGTATCAATAGGAAATAAAACCAGCCACACTAATTCCAAACTGGAGTTCCAAATAACTGAGACTGAAAGTAAGATGTATGAGATATGCAAGGGAAAACTGGATTTTCCTGAAAAGATTTTTTCTGTCTTTGAAGAAAACACATTTGTACTTAACTAGGGGGGTACGGGGGGGAGGAAGGGACAGGCTTATATGCTGTGCCAAATTATTGTTCTGTCACAAAATTAAAAATCAAGATTAGAAGCCAACCATATTTCTCAAACATGATATGTTTTCTACACCATATGCTCCGAAGAGAGATTCATTTAATTGTTTGGAACAGGTCCATATACTTGTCAAATTCCAGGACTACACCCAAAGTCATGTAATAGGTTTCTTCAAGGTGCATGGCACCACATTATGCTGTTTTCCAGATCTGAAGTGCATGCCTTAACATAAAACTCATTGATAGCATCTCAGTCTGATAATAAATACCTAACTTCAGAGAAGAGTGAGAGCCAGATCAGTGCTTCAGTGCTAAAACTAACAACACAGAATAAGGTCCTTAAATCATCCATATTAAACATAGAGAATTAGATACTCAAGAATGGTGCTTACAATAGCCAGTGTGCTGGGACACCAAAACCAGCCAGACTAAGGGAAATTGTGAATCAAAAGGCAATAACTAAATTGCATGTTACAGAACCAAACCCATCTCCTTCGAAAGCAGTTATCCACATCCAAGTGGGTTGACCGATATCCAAAACTGGACAACCAAAGTCTGAACAAATCACCAGCCAAATGTAGCAAGAATTTCTTTGTACTCTTATGAGCATCCCAGCCTGATCTACTTGCTCTCCAAATCATGCACATTTGGGATAGACTCGCATGCATCTGAATACTGGCAGAAGCAGCCTGAAATGTATTGAGCTTTTAAATACAGGCAGACCTGTCCTAGTTAACAGAACAAAATGTAAGATGATGGCATCTGTGGAAATATGATTCACCTTTTAGATGGCAATCTAGGGCTTACTGTCATGTTCATGGATGCTATTTACAGGGAGAAGGAGGCTGTAAAGAACTAGCTGGGAGAAAGCAAACTGAACAGACCTCATGGGAGCACCTGTAATGTTTGTTTCTGTGTGGTTTTTCATTATGTTTAAAAGCCATTTCCACTGAAAAGGACAGAGAGTGGAGTAGAGTATGAGTTTCAGCATTGGAGTGTGTTTCTGGGCCAATTACACTTTACAGTCTGCTTCCACTAATGAGATACAGAAGTTTTTGGGTTTTTTTTAGGAATACAATTCAGGAGTCTACTGTACACTATGAAGCAAAAAACTTCTCTCAGAATTACCTATGAACTGTGAGAAGAAGTGCAGAATCCATCCTATAAAAGAAGAGTTAATAATTACTTCATGCAATAGCTGAAATAACACGAACCACCAGCAAATATTCAGCTAGAAATGGTAGCAGACTGAGAACAGAGTTGGCAAGACAGCATGAGAAAAAGCATGTCAGGTCACAAAATCAAAGGCATCTTAAGTTGAGCTCTCTTACCCATCAAGATAGGTTACCAAGCCCTTGAATCTTGCTGTCACTGGGCCTCAATATGCAAGAGAAGTGCCAGCTGTCCTAGCATTTGCCTCAGTGAAAACAAAGACTATGAAATAATTAAGGAAGTGTCTATGTCACCTTGCTGTATACTGTTAACCATGTTATTTATTAACCAAATGCATGTTTGCTTGCTGCATCTATATTAGTAAGTAGTGTGGCAGAACTGAAGGGTGGAGTAGTTGATCCAAGGGCCCCATGTCTAGGTGATACCCACCTGTTTCAGGGATTTTACTTTGGACAAGCTATAGTCTGGTTCTGTGGAGTTGGCATTCATTAAGCACACAGGTGAATGTCTGAGCACAGCTTTGAGTTTACTTCCACTCAAAAAGAAGTGTCCTGAAATGCTCTGAGGTTGTTCTTCAAAGTAAAGAGTAAGTGGAAGGGAGATTCACTTCCAAACTTCATGCCTGTTTTGAGTTAAAATGCTAACGCAGCCTCATCCCGAGCACTGCAGAGTTTATAAATGTTATTCTTTCCAGAGTCTCTGGGTAAGGAGGTCTCAAGAGAGTTTTGGTTTTAAATTTGAAACTATTGCTCTTGCCACCCATCAAGACCTAGCAGAGGAGTAACACTTATCAGAATAATGGCTTTCATACAATCCTAGTGGAAAACATTTGTAGGAATGGAGAAAGACCTCTGTTTAGTTCATTCAGGCTGCTGGCTTAATAATGAACAGCATCTAGCTGAAACAAGAACTTTGCCAGCCTTTTTGGAGGGCTGACCACTAGTTTTTCCTCTTTCTCAAATAAAGTGGATATATTTATAAATTACAACACAAATAAAAACCGTTCTTACTCAGTAGCAAGTGGAATAAAACCAGATTCAAGTTCTTCTAACTACACTTGAAGCCCAGTTCTAGCCTGTTCTTCCCCTTCGGGATGCTCAAATGCCCAGCTCTCAAACCCTTCCTTACCTGAACAGCATTTGATGCTGTCATTCCCAGCTACCCAATGTCCCCAACTCAACAGGAAGGGCATAAAATACTCACTGGGTGCAGTGGGTCACTCCTAGTTGCAGTCAAGTCCTCTTGGGAAGAAGAGAGCCTGGCTGCACTCTTTGTGCGCCATACTGCTCAAACCACAGACTGCAATGGTTGGCCTTGGTGCTGGTGGCTGCACACCGAAGGTGTTATTAGATGATTCTAGCTCTCTCTTTAACTGCTAATAAGAAAACCTAACCAGAGCTGGCCTGGTTTCCAAAATTCCTTTAGGTATTCTCTGGATAGTATGGATGTATAACCACTAATACATGCAATCAGATGCACATTCATCATCCTTTTGTCTCATTACCTTAGATAATAACAGTATTTTGGTGCAAGGATAATTTAAAGGAAATAATGATATTTTAAAAGCCTAGTACCAATCCCTAGCACTCATGCTGACTTCACCAGAGGATATTATATCTGAAGTTTTGTTCTGAGTTAGGCTGAAGTGGAATATATCGATTTCAGATTTAGCCTTCTCTTTATATATTCATGGACATAGTTGTTGTTCAAAATTTAACAATGTATTTAATTTATGTTAGGCTTCATTTGATAGCACTAGGTGCTAATGAAAGAATTCTCAAAAGAAACCCATGAGTCTTTCTAAAAATGAGTTTCTGCACATCAACATTCTGGTATTTACTGATGGTTTTTGTTGTCTTTTGGTGTCCCTTTTCTTTTCTTTTTTAAGAAAAGCACATGAATTAGCTGTATACCTTTCATAATTGCTGCATAATTCTGCTCCTTTGATCAAAGCTCTAAATGTGTTGTGAAAAGTTTACAGGCAAACACCTCAGAGGATACTTTTTCTGTGCCTAAATGGAAACGACCTTCACCGAATTACAGACCAATACTTTTCCTCTTTTCTTTGCTCATTGTATGGAAGCTCTTAAAAGCATTATAAATCGTTAAAAGCTAATGGCTCCCATCTAGCTTTTTACCTTCAACACAGCTCTAAGAAATGAGGTTAAATTATATTTTCTACTTATGATTGTCAGTTGAACTGCATTCATCTCTCTTTGTATCTTTTCATGTGCTTCTTCCAATAATTACAACATCCAGCTTTCACTACATTCAATATTTCTAGATATAATACATACATATTTATATTTATCTTAGAAGTTTATGATTTGGAATGCTCCTGACTTTACCATAAGTAACTTCTTCAGTGTAAAGTATCATACTAGTACCTAGTATATATCAAACTAAAACCTACATGGATCCTCAAAAGGAAGGTTATATTAGAAGCAACTGCTGGTCATTGCATTACAGCTGAGTAGGAGGTAGGCTCTTCATGACTGTAGAAAAAGGGGATGATCATAGAATCATAGTACGGTTTGGGTTGTGTCATGGTTTAATCCCTCGAAGGGACCCTAAAGCTCATCTAGTTCAAAATCCTCTGCCATGGGTATGGACACGTTCCACTAGACCAGGTTGCTCCAAGCCCCATCCAACCTGGCCTTGAACACTGCCAGGGATGAGGCAGCCACAGCTTCTCTAGGCAACCTGTGCCAGGGCCTCACTACCCGCATAGGAAAGAATGATGAGGACTAAGTTAAGGCAGAGGAACAGACGCATGATGTTACAGAGACACTTTGCACTGAACAACACCAAAAAGTCAGTGTTTCTTTACTGTCACAGAAGGGGCCTACAAGGATGCTGGAGAGGGACTCTCCATCAGGGACTGTAGCGGTAGGACAATGGGTAATAGGATCAAATGGGATCAAAAGTTCTTTACAGTGATGGTGCCTTGGGTGACATGATTTAGTGTGAGGTGTCCCTGCCCATGGCAAGGGGTTGGAACTAGATGATCTTAAGGTCCTTTCAAACCCTAACTGTTCTATGATTCTATGGTTCTATTACATGGTCTAGCACAAGGTGTCCCTGCCCATGGCAGGGGGTTGGAACTAGATGATCTTAAGGTCCTTTCAAACCCTAACTGTTCTATGATTCTATGGTTCTATTACATGGTCTAGCACAAGGTGTCCCTGCCCATGGCAGGGAGTTGGAACTAGATGAGCTTTAGGGTCCCTTCCAACCCAAACCATACCATGATTCTACAATTCTGTGAACTCTTCACTATTCTAAACTTGTTGCTAATACACTAAATAAAGTCACAGATTAATGTTGAGATAAATTACTTACTTTTAAAGAAGGTGCTACATTGTGCAGAAATAACTGTACAAGATGTTTTTCAACAGGCTTCCAAAGACTAGCTTGTTCTAGAACTGGTGGTCCTGTTGGATACATGAGCATATAAATTACTATATATACTTTTCGAGGAAACCTCAAAATAAGTGTCAATGAACTGTACTGGTTATTTACATTTGTATTCATATATATGCATACTAAATAGAATAATCAGACCTAACACATTACCTTTCACTATAGCAACATAGGATGAGGTTCTCTGTCCAAACTAGCACGGTTTTTACAGACATTTTTTGGAGAAATTCTACATCTGTGTACACTGAATTCCTGTGACATCACAAAAAATTAATGTAACCGAAGGTGTCATTCAGCCCATTGTGCTAATTCTCTTACAATGACAACACTGAGATGGAAAGAGGAGGTTGAAAGAGAGATGTGCATCTTCAGCTACCTATCTATATATATTTCTCTTTGTCCTGGGTTCAGCAGTAGCAGTCATTTTTTCTCCTTCCTAGTGGCTGGTGTAGTGCTGTAGTTTTGACTTCTGGCCTGGGAACAGCGCTGATAACACCGATGTTTTTAGTTGCTGCTCAAATGTTACTCTGACCAGAGACTTTGTGAGCCTCATGCTCTGCCAGGAAGGAGGGTAAGCCGGAAGGAAGCAGGGACAGGACACCTGACCCAAAGTAGCCAAAGAGATATTCCATACCACAGCACATCTTGCCCAAGGAGGTAATGGGACATTACCCAGAAGGGCTGGTTCACTGCTCGGTTAGGCTGAGTATCGACAGGTGGTATTCTATTCTCTTCCCTTGTTATTTCTTTTATCATTATTATTATTGGTGGTAGCAGCAGTGATTTGTGTTACACCTTAGTTACTGAGCTGTTCTTATCTCAACCCATGGGAGATACATTCTTTCAATTCTCCTCCTCATCCCTCCGGGAGCGGGGGCAGAGGGAAGGAGGCTAGGGAGTGAGCAAGTGAGACTACACGGCTAACAGAGTTTAAACCATGACACTCTTTGACATCAATAATTGACCACATGTGTGGATTTCTTTAGGCTCAAATCTGAAGGTAGACAGAAACATTTTTGTCAGATTTAGTATCTCACGTCAGAGAGTTACTGTAAATCACTGGCTAGGTGACTGATGTTACAGTCTTGTTCTGACTTAGGTAAAATTATTTGTACCTAGATCTGAATGATCTGAATGAACTTGTCAGTGTATTATCTGGAAATAAGAAATGTAAATCGCCATGGTCTCCATACACTGCAATGGGTTTGGATGTTGCACAATGTGAACTATTTCTTTCCTCTCTCGCTGTCCCAGAAATGCTCTTATTGAAACACTATTCTTAGGACAAAACAGACTAAAAAGGTAAATCACATTTGTCATGTAACATTTTATGTCATAAATGCTGATGCTAAAGGAACTGAAATAGCACAGAGGTTTTAACATGTAGTTCTTTTTGTATGGGTCTCTGCTAGGAGGTTCTCACACTCAAAATCTTCCATTTTAAGCTGTTTGGGCCGTGAAATACATCACATAATGCATAGACAGTGTCTTGCACACTGTGAAGAGTTCCAAACCCCAATAAAAATATATAATAAATAGAACTGCCCATGCTGAGGAAGCAGAACTGCAGTTCTCTTTGGCTAAGACAGCCAAAGAGGTATGCTCACAGACACATGTTACAGCAGACCAGGGACTCTTAAATTTCTTTTTATGTTCTGAGCCCTAGAAAGCATGTATGCTGGTTTTGTGGTAGTTTGGACACTGAAATGATTCAAGGATTAGAGGATATGACAGAGGAAGAGCAAGCAAGGGAACTTAATTTACACAGCTTAGAGTAAAAGAGATTAAGGGGATATAAAACTGTATAAGCACCTTCAAGGATTCAGGAAATAATATTGATGCAGGAAAAGGATTTTGTACATTGCCTAAGAAAGGTTAATAAATTTACTATTCCAAAGCTATAAAAAGAAAGTTTTGATTAGAAAGCAGAAAAAAATGGCTAATGAGATTAATAAATGGAATATTCAAGCAGAGAAGACAAGGGAGGCAGATGCACCACGACCATAAGAAAACAGAACAATGTAAAAACTGCTCACAACTCTGCACTAAAAAGAGCCTGCAAAGAACAGGGAAATGAGATTAATGCCCAGGTTTTATTCTGTTTAGAAACTTCTGAACTGAAAAAAGTTTTTCTGGCCTGTTGTGGAATTATTTTTCTTTATGTGAGATACAGAATGCTGAAGTGCCAGCTGTTATTGTTTCAATCACATTTTGCAATATCTAGAGTTTCTTCTGAAAAGTTTTTGTATGTGAAGACCTGGCAGCCTCTTTTGCCATTTCATCTTTCTCAGAAAAAGGAGGAAAATACTGTCTCAGGACATTGGAAGGACCTGCAGAACTGAAATAACGTTAGAAACACATAACCAAAACCATTTCTTATTCAAATTCTGCCTATGCTATGATTATTGAACACATAGATTAGCAGCATTGGAAAAGCAAATGAATGATCCTAAATACAGTTTTTATCTGTGTAAATCCATAAAAACAGTAAATGTTAATGAAAATAATAGAAAAAGAACTTAAGTCAGCCACCAAGGAAATAAGATGGATGTCTGTGGGTCTGTTGTTTTTTTTTTTTTGTCCCCTACCCCATCATCTCCCTAGTAACTTTTGAAAATATGTGATAATTCCAGCTAAATTTCATGAAGATGTAGCCCTTCAATAGGAACTGAATTTCAATGAGTTTAGTAGTAATCAGAGGCCAAGTAGAGAAGAGAGTTAAGTAAGTGCCCTCACTGTGCAAAAAGCAGGAGAATAAATGCACCATTATCTGCTCCGCTCAGCACGCCAGGTAGCCAATCTACAGGATGAGGTGAGTGGTTATCCTAGGGCAGCTCAGAGCTCAGCGCAGTAGGAGTTGCCGGGTGGTGTTCCAGGGATGCGAGAGGCAGCCCAGGGAGCTGGCTGAGAAGACAGTATTTCATGGAAGGTATTCTGCAAAAGCGTGGCAGGAAGCTGGATGCTTTGCAGCTAAAGACAGAGAGAAAACATGAAGGGAACAAGGCTTGCAAAGTTTCAAAGGCCACAGAATGAATCTATCTTGGTATAAAATGGATCACATATGAAATAACAATTACTTCCATTTGTTTCTGTTATATACTGAGCCTCTGTGTAAGCCTTCTGGAGCCTATATTCTTTAATCTCAAACCGTATAACCCCCATTAAAAAATTAAGGGCCTATATTATATTTATCTTTCTGTTTAATTCCATGGTTTAATAATGCATCACAAAAGTGGCAATGCTTTAAGATATGTTGGTGTTATACATCATAACTAGCACCACTGCTCTAGTGATGTATTATACACACAGTGGCACTAACCAGAAAGATAAATGCTGGTATATGGACAGCTATGTCCATACGTCCCTGTTGAGAAACAGGGATAAAGACAGATTAATTTATACACAAACTAACATCCAGAAATAAACAAAATGTCTATCTGGTGCAGACTGCATGCTACTTTTGCCAGGATATATAAACATCTTTACAAAAGAAGAAGCTAGGAAACCATGCATTTGCTTTCAAGTCAAATATTCTAGGGATAAATGTCAATTCTCTGAGTGAAAGGAACTCTGTTAGGAAGGTACAACACTGAGCACCCTTGCCTCACTGGCAGAAATGGAATGAAGGACAGATCATTCCACACGTTTTTCAGAGCCACAGTCTTTTTTCAAGAATCACTTCTTTACCCTCAGGTGTTTTCAGGATCATGATATCCATGGTATCCACAGAAGCCCCTTTTTGCCAGCTTTCTTACATACTGTACTGGTGCTATATATAACTTGTGTACTATACGTTATTCTGCTCTGCCTTTGATTTTTTGCTTCTCTCAGAAGAGAAGAGCTGCATTATTCTCTCATGCACATCACAAAATCCAAAGGCCACTGTTGGCCTGTAAACATACTACTTTATTTTTTCTGCTGCCTACCACCTTTGCTGAGCTCTCTGGCAGTCCTGCACAGAAGGGTGTTGTGCAATAAGGGTTTCTTACTTGGGAACACTCACAGACCATTCTGCTTGTTTGGGGAGTAATTTGTGTTCCCAGCCTCAATAGCCACAAATTCAGGAGGCATCACTATGCAGAACAGCCACCACTCATGCTGGTGTAACACAGAGGACCCCTATGCTCTACTGCCCACACCACCAGTGCCCACTGCAGAGCTCCCTACACAAAATCATCCCATGAGAGACAGCTAACACTACCTCTGTCACTTTATCCCATCCTTTGTGTTGCAAAACAAGCACAAACAAAAAAACCCCACGATGTGAGAAGGGAAAGATTCATCTTTATGACATTTGAGACTTATTTGTCTGATAAAACAACTGCAATACGTTTCCCCATGCCATCCATGTAGAGCTGAATAACTAAGCACATGGTACATTAGCTGGTAATTAATTAGCTCATAAACCACACTAGTTATTCCATATTCTGTGGTCCATGAGTGACCCTTATTAATTAGGGCAGGATGAATCAGCTCAAAACTAATGGACTTGACACCCACCCATCCTCTGAGCAGAACCAGACCCAAAGCTTTTCTGAGGCTTAAAATGCCCCCTTTTATTTTTTAATTAATCAATCAGGACTAGGCATGAAAACAACTCAAGGAAGATCTAAATTATTCAAAACTTAGTCACTACTGTGAGTAGCAGCTATAGGACAAGAACATCAGTTCTTGTGAGATTTCTAGCATGATTTCCTGCATTTGTGCCTGAGGATGTTATTCTCTTGGCTTCCAGCTTGTCACCTTACCGTGAAATCAGCAGAAATACTTATAAAATGCAAAAGAGAACCAGCTGTGTGTGTGTGTGAAATAAAAAAAATGGTGTGTACACAAACATATCCTTCAGCCAACTTCTGACTACTGAAATATCACCCTGCTGGAGTGAAATTAGTGGTAACAACTGATTTATCAATCACTACTCTGCAGTATGTAATGCTAACAAGTTGGTCTGTCGAGTCTCTTAGCAACATTAAGTCAGTCAGTCAGATGGTACCAGCGATAAGACGAGGCATATGATAATGGAATTTTCCAGATTTGTTACACTTTCTGGGTTTTATCTCACTTTGTAGCACAACTCCTTCCTTTCCACATGATTAAAACAACACATCCCCCCGCTACCTTGCAGTCTGGGAAAGGCTCCATAACTGCTTTCTTGCCTGGTAAATGGGAAGTGAAGATGTGGTAAGATACTGTAGAGCAATTAAAACAAATAACAACGGCAGCCTTTGGTGGCCAGACACCTCTGTTGTAGATTTTAATACTGTATGTACTGGCTAATTCGCCAGGTGCTTTGTATAAAACAATCAGCATGCACAAGCTGTAAGACCATATTCTCATGCTTAATTACAGCAACTGTAGCATCAGCACAGGTTAAACACAGTGGCTTTCAATTTCCATTATCAATCAGAAGAAAACAATCAAATTCAGTCCAGGCTTTCTATTCCCTGTCCTTGTACTGTGGTATCATCATTCTCGTCTCTGAAAAGGTTTTATTCAGCCTCTGCCTTTTTATATCAAACCCTGTGAATCATGTGAAGTAAAATACAAGCCTGATAATTTGTTATAAAGCTAAGACTGCGTGTACACCCATCAGTCCTGCTGCAAAATGATTTTGTTAACATGGCTGCTGACGTTGGTTAGTTTTGTATTTGTTATTTTTCCCTCCTTTTTATGCTTTTGTATATCTGTCCCTAGAAGATCATAAAATTATTTTAATTAGGGATGTCAACTTCTGCCTGAGAAGTTGAGGGGGTAATTACATCATTTATATGCAAAATGGGTAATTTTCTCCCTGCTCTTCACTATTCTCTTCTTTCCATTTATTCCCCCATATCTCCGCTCTTCAGAGTTGAGCTATTTAATTTTATTTTGGTCCATCTGGAATATCTCTGCCACTCTTCCATTCAGTCTCAGCCACAAAAGTAGGAGTTACCTTTACTCTAAAAATCTTCACAGCTCTTTTCTTCCCATATACAACTGACTCTATTTAATATCCTTTGGGAGATTAAGGTCCACCACAGACACAGAAGTGGCTTCTGACCTCTTGTACAGCAGTAACATTTCACTAAATATTATTAAGGAACAGAAAATTACAGAGAAACCTGATCTGAATATGAAAGATTTCATAAGGAAAGAATAGGGTGTGAAAAGGGAATTTCATTTAGAAAGAACAGATGCAATAAATTTCAAAGTGTCCTTGACAAATAAAACCAGCAAATGGGCAAGGACTTGCACAGCAACAAAAATCACAGTGTGATTTTTGCAAAGGCAAAAAGTGAAGGAACTTAAGCTGGAAGCAAGTGCTCATCACAAAGAGGCAGTGCAATACTAGCCATGTATGGTGACATGTTTCTGGCACTAGGCTCTTCTGAAGATCTGAATTTCCTCTTATAATTTTTTTGAGCTGATCCATGCAGAGGAGGTAAACTTTGAAACTCCTCACTCAGTAGCGTAGATTAAAACAGCACATAGCAAAAATATGCCCTTAAAATGGAAAACATGCAGAAATCTGAAATTGCTGAATTTCAGATTTGAGAGCAAGTCTTTAAATCTGGGGGGAATTAATTCCTAGTAAAAAAGTAAAGACTCCCTGGCATCTAGGATAAAATACCTAGGCTACTGAAAGATGCGTTACTAATATCTGAGTGAAAACAGACTTTACCATATTGACTTTACCATACAGTATCACCCAGTCCACACTGACAGCACTTTCATACTCCTGATAGAGTCATAGAATAGTTAGGGTTGGAAAGGACCTTAAGATCATCCAGTTCCAACCCCACTGACATAAGCAGGGACACCTCACATTAAGCCGTGCCACCCAAGGCTTCGTCCAACCTGGCCTTGATCTTACAGAGTATTTTAATATGACAGAAAAAGAGGCCCGAGTCTTCAAGAAATGCAGACAACTTCTGGTACATATGGGAAAAAAGGAGGGAATTGAAAAAAAAAAAAAAAAAAAAAAAAAAAAAAAAAAACCCAAATCA